>VDFB02003854.1:0-31674 GCA_007258455.2 Sequoia sempervirens | reverse complement strand
AAACAATATCAGCATATGAATAACTCTACCTTCTCATAATGGCAGGTGTACATTATGATTAAACAATATATAAAAACCCTACATGATAAAACAACAGAGTAATACACCTCCACTAAAAGTCATTAATGATAACATAGCCAACTGCTGTCAAAATTGATTGAGAAAAATATAGGGTGTAACGGTGTCTTGCTAAGTGTGCTCCATCCTATTAGTTATCAAAATGTCATGGAGACCCTCCCAATCATAAACATCGTTGCTTTCAAAGGTTGTAATAATAGAGTTATCAATTCCTTTATTTGATAAAAATCTGACAACACCATTTTGTTCCCTGTAACAATGCAACAATTGTATTCAAGAGAACTTTCTAATCCACAAACTTGTCAATTCAAAATATGCTTTGATATACCACTTGGGATTGGTGCCTTTCTTAAGTGTAGTTATAACAACTTGAGAATCACCTTCAATTTCTAACTCCTTAAAACCTTCCATGAAAGCCAAGATGAGACCAGCTATAAGTGCTTCCCATTCCACTTTATTGTTAGATTTTGAGCCTAGCAAATAAGAACCTTCAAATGCATATCTCCCATTGCCACCCCTTAAAATGTAACCTGCACTTGCTATAAACAGATATCCTCTAGAGGCACCATCAATGTTTATTTTCACACCAACCTTTGGGGCCAACCAAATTTGATTCCCTTTTGTTTTCTTATTAACTCTTAACCCTTTAGTGGGGAGTGGATTTCTTTTTTTCAAAAGAACAGTTTTTCAAGTTAAAGATATTAAAAATAATATTCATATAGATATAAATAATCATTTAGGTAGGTATAAATAAATAATATATTATAATATGTAAGTAAGTGTTGTGTCGTAACTAGTTCTGCCATTGCAATATGTTTGAAAATATTATTGATAATAATCAGTTAAAAAGGATTAGCAAATATTGATCATTATTGTTACTTTGTTATGGCATAGAATAATAACTTTTCTACAAAACAAAGATTTAACTAGTTCATTTGGTTAGTTTGTGTCAAGAGGAGGAATTTCATATTGCAAAATTTTCATGTTTGACCACACATGGTCAATAAGAATTACATGATTGAAACCGACATAACTTCTTCTGAATTTAGAAATTTCATAATAATGAATAAGCGCTCCAGCTAGTTATTACGATAATTTTAAACCAAAATTTTTCAAATTGTTATTGCCTAGGACAACCATAAAGTTATCACACTAAGTTCATTTGCATCATTGTCATTGGAATTTATTAGATCATTAGATCAATCCCAATACATTTGTTTATCTGGAAGAGCCAAATTATGAAGATGAGTGCAATTTTTCCAGGTGCTGAGACTTATGCATGGGATTTGAAACAAATCATCATCTATATTTACACTCCTTATGAAGGTTTGTACATTGAGTCATCGTGATTTTCCAAAAGCTTAATGATATAATTACGTATGCCTTATATTTTGCTTTAACAATTGCATATTAGTACTGATAAATAATAATTGCTTTTGATTGGTTGGAAAGTACAGTAATAATGACTAATTAAAATAAGGCCGAACTTATTAATTGCTATAGAAATTCAGCTATAACAGGGACTAACAATATGAAACGTAGCTTTATAATAAGCAAACAAATTTTGGTTCCTATTCAAAGAAAATCTGACTTATTGCAGATCCTAAAACAAAGAAAATTTTACTATACTTTGATTAAAGTAGTGACAATAAGAACCAATGAAGAGTTTTAGATCTAAAATCTAAATCTATTTTCAAGCATTCTAATTATGTATGCTGTTATCCTTTGTTTACCAAGAATATCTTGAAGCGCTGTCCACTAAAACATTAATCTGAAAGTGTATAAAATAATGACGAGTTCAAATTTTAAAACGTTAATATAAGAATATTTAAATTTGAAACATTAATATAAGAATATTTGTTTAAAACACAATAATGTAAGAATATTTGAAATAAAACTCTCAAACCATCATAATGATGTGTCTTCTTAGTATCTTGTTTTGTAATTCAAATTTGTGCAAAGAAATTTTGAGTTGTATATATCTTCTTTCATCATGTATTACCTACCATATGAAACCATGATATAGGCTTAGGTGGAACATGTGTTATTGTATGTGCAATTCATATCCCCTTTCAGGTGCTGATTTCTTCCTTGACCTTGTCAACATATCAAAGCCTTCCTTAATGCTGCGCTCAGGGTTGATTTTGATGGTTTACCTTATTTAATTTTTTAATCACGATTATTTGTTCAAAATGCCCTTCAAATGTTATGGCAATTAACAAGGAATTGCATATGACAATTATATTCCTCCATAAAATTGCCCAGAATTTCGTAGTTAAGAGGAATAGTAATAAAAAAAATATTGATCCTTATTAGGGAAAGGTGAATAAATTGGAGTCACACGGCCTTGAAATTTACTATACTCTTCTCCAAAATTATCGACTCTTTTTAAGTCAAGTCTCCTAAGTATAAAATTCTAGCACAATGACATCATATTCTATATAGCTCTTGTAGTTTGCTTGTCTGAAAGGATATTGCAGATTGTACTTCAAATAAAGTTGTAGATTGTAATTGATTGCACTGTAATGCCACCCAAATAAATAATTTATAACTTTATGAAATTTTTATGTACAATGATCGGTAAAGTATCAACATCCATTCACATTTATTAAATATGATAAGACGATCTTTTAGATTCATGTAAAGGTTGCAATAAGAACTCAAATTAGTCAACCAATAACATTTGAGATAAATAATCTTGTAATTAGTTTAAACTACAATATGGACAACTTTTCCTAAGCCAACATTATAAAAGAAAAATGCATAAAAAAAATCATTCTTAGTAGATAGAAAACCTTGTTAAATACAAGGAGTTTGCTTAGGCTGAGTTACTGATCTTGGTACTAGTTCAGGTTTGGGTTTGCTAGTTAGGTTTGTGGATTCAACCCAAAAAAAATTTGGGTTTGGGTTTGTCAGTACAAAAATATATATACATATTTACAGCCTAAATTCAAGAATATTAAACATATTTTTAATGTACAATAATATTTATAAGTCTTATACAATATTAATAATGTATAATATTATAATATAATAATAAAATTATAAAAGAAAGTTAATATTAATAAATAATAAATAATAAATTTAATATATAATATTATAATATAATAATAAAATTGTAAAAAAAGGCAATATTAATAATTGGTTCACTAACATTAGCCACTTTCTCTACTAGTAGTTGCATAGGTTTCAGTAGAAGACCCAACATATCTTCCAGGGGAGTAATGACTATCTATAGTCCTCTTCGAAATGAGGAGATCCTAAAAGAAAAGGCACTTGATCCCCAACCTTGAGGTGGGTGATAATATCAATAAACCCACGTTTCCTAGATGTCCCCGTCTCGGGGACTTGGGGGGGTGTTCCCCCACCAGCCCACCACTAGCGCTACCACCACTAGCGTTTCCGTCTCCAAGACACCGCTAGGACTTTGAGGACACCGGGGTGTCCTCAAGCCCTGTAGGGGACTCCTAGTTGTCTCCAAGATGTATAGTTCTTATACATATACATCTTTTTATAACTATTTTTTCAAGTACTATATGTATTGCAGTGCCCTGCCGATACCTCGCCACTGTCCCACAACCGTCTCCAAACTTAGGCCCTTAGTCCCCCCATCCCTGAAACCCGTGTCCCCCCATCAATAAACTCTGTGGAACTATGGAAATTAATCATTATATATAACTATTAATTTTTTTTATTATTAGTCGTAATATTAATAAATTATTAAATTTATTTAAATAAATTTTCAATCTATTCCATTGGGAATGGTCCTGCACTCACTCGACCTGAGAGGAGACAGATTTATGCCACAATTCAATCACTATCAAATAGAGGTGATAGGCCCACAATGTAATAACGACCCCTATTGTTTTTTCGTAATTTTTTTTCCAATATAGATCAGAACATAAACTTGCAATTATTGAACACACTGCTGTCATAAAGTCTGATATAAAATATCAGTTTTCTTACATTGCTGATGCAAATTAAAATGTTGATAAATCATTCCATAATGTTCCCAAACGATTGATAAACAAGCTCAAGAAACAGCCAAAGTAAATACCTCAGAAATGGAGTCGACAGAGAGCAATGAAGGTCTGATTTCCCAGTTTAACTGCTGCTATAGGTCTGATATAAATTTCTGAGTGATGGAAGGTCTGTTATTTGACTGCTACTTGCCCAATCAGCAAGTAAACCACTGGCAACAACACCCAACCTTGTCAGGGATACCCCACCATAGGTCACAAGCAACTTGTGCACTCCCAGCTTGACCCAGCAGCCTCTAAATGGCAAGTAGATAGGGAAACACAGGTCTGCAAATGTTTAATTAACACTCCCATCCACTAATAGAGATGCTGGAACCTCGAAGGTGAGTTGAAATAGGCTGGAACTGATCTATATGCACTGGAAAACAGTCTTCTACGGGGTTAAGATGATTGGTATGAATATTGCAGGTCTGTTGCTCATAGTTGCAGGTTATGGCAGCCCACATAAACTACCACAATCACCGTTCAATCAACCATTAAACACCTCCCAGCTCTAGAAATGAATGGAAAATACACCCAGCTTTATAATGCACCACCAAGAATGCAAAGGGAAGCAACTTCAGATCTGTTATTATCTTCCAGTCATGCCCAGCAACTGTCAAGAGCGCTGGAACAAGGGAAACCAGCAGGTAGACAACTTCAAACTTGTCAAATATCTACTTACCAAAGCAAAAAGGTTAGAAATTGGTTGAGGATGTCAAGGTGCCTCCACTCAAGGTGATTTAGACCCCAAACACAAGGTGTTTCAGCCTGCAAGTTCTCACGCCATGCTCCAGGAATTGTCCAGCAAGTGGTACGGTTCACCTAGAGATTTGAGTCAGCAATGAAACAACACTCAAACCTTGCACATTGATGTCGTCCAGCTAGTAGAAGTCACATGCATGAAGTTTCAAATCCTCAAAACACTTCAACCCACTTCCCAAAGCAAAAAGGAAGGTACAGCCCAGCTAGGGCATCAACCAAAATCCAACTGTACAGCCAACCAAGGATACTTTGCAAATGCCTTTCTAATTGTCCCAAAATCTTTGTAAAAATCTCTAAATAACAAATGCAAAAGTCTGCAATCAAAAGACCTTAAAAATCTTCATTTTTTTTTAAACCTTGAACTGCAACCATTGTGAAAAACAACGGTGACTCTTGTGTAGACCACTCCAACCATCTAGGGATCATCTCTCAAATCTGAAACCAGTAATCAAATGAGGGCTTTCATCCTCAATTGATCCTTGGAAGAACTCTCTGGTTCAATCCGACAGCATCCTATTATGTGTACTCTTTTGGATCATAGAAATGTGAGCCCAAGACCTCCTTTTATAAAGTTGGAGAGAAAAAAGAGTAATTTTAAATTCAAAATAATTCATTTTCCCTCAAATGTCCTTTTAACAATTTAAAATAAACTTATATGCAAGCCCCCCTTCCCTAGGTGTCCACTTGAGGGACATAAAATAACTTTATAAAAATATAATGCTAAAGTGAAATAATATAACATTAATATTAGAACTTTAGTGTATATTTAAAATACTCTTGTTTGAGTTGCGGAAAGCATCACCAAGGCTTCAAACCTAAACTGATCGCACCAAGAAGTAATTGAAGCTAAGGGATAATGATAGGTGCCAACTCAAAAGTTTACTAAAAATAAGCATCATCTCCAAGAAGTTTGGAGAACAACCCAAGAGGCCAAAACCATTTATCAAAGCGTCATTGCAATCCACATCACCATTTGAGCTCAATGTCACTGTTAGACACCAAAGAAAACTGAAATCAAGCTCTCCAAGATCTTTGGAGTCCCCTTACCACCACCAATTAGCCTACAGGAACTCAAGAAATAGTTTAACGGTTACCAAGCTGATTAGGCTTGAGAAGGGGAAATCACACATAGAAGTTCTCACCCCATTCATCTCGACATAGTAAGTGTTGAATCTATTGAGAAGTAAAAATGTGAGCATGCAAAATTCAAGTAAAGGCAATTTACAAAGGTAAAGTTGGGTTTGTTGTGGTAGCATAAGAAAATGCTAAGATTTGTTGTAGATCCATTTCAGATCATCCCAAATTAACCCATAGGAAAATTGTAGAACCTTGTTTGCATCCCCTATTGAAGTAAACTGAATTCGAATTCAGAATTGGGTTGGTTGGACTCAAACGGGTAGCTCCATAGGGGCAAACTAGTAACTTAGGATATAAAAAACTATATGATTGTAGTTGACATGCAAAATTTTAAGATGAGAATTTGAAATAGTTGTTACATTGGATAAGATATTTAGAGAAACACATATGACAATTGGAGATTGGGAGTTATTGATGAGAACTGATGTTGCATTATAGCTTGCAATGAGAGAAGAATTTGAAAATAATATCTATGTTGCCAGTTCTGGTACTGGTCTTGGTTCGGGTTTGTTTCGTGGATGCAGCCTAGAAGCAGAATTAAGATTAGAATATCACATAACATCATATAAAGACTATAAAAAACAAAATTACTATAAACTTGAATGTCATTTAAGACATGCATGATAAATATTCATTGTTCAAACTTAATACCCCAATGCCTAGGTGTCCAAATTGATGTGCAACTTAATACCTTTTAAACAAGTTATTACACTAAGTTGTTTTTTTAATAATTTCAACATTAGACAACTTAAGTGAATAATTATTTAATAACTCAATAATTTACTCAAGTTGTAGAAAGTATTGAAATGATACAAAAATACAATTTTGACCATGCCAAAGTGTCCTTGAAGTCATAAGACAATGAACTTAAGCAATTGGATGACTTTTTAAAAATAGCAAACTTTTCCAAGAAATTTGGAGAGCTCCCAAAAGGTTGGAAATCAATTCCGAAAGCACCAAGAGACTCATTGCAATCATTTGAACTCATTGCCATGAACCACATCTTTGCGATGATCTTCTTGGAAACAAATGGGCTCTTGCAAATGCATAGGAATAACAAATCAACCGCTTTGGAACATTCACCGATCAATCGCCAACTCTATTCATGCAATGGCAAGCAGGAATACAAATTTAGCAAGATGAATGATATTTTTCTTTTGCATTCATAATAAGAGAAATGACTTTGTTTTTGTCTTTAAAATGTATTGGAATCCACGTTTTAGGGTTTTGGGGGAGCATTTTTAGGTTTTTGGTCAAAGTGAAAAATCAAAATACAAGATTTAAAAAAAAATGTTAAATTAGCCATGTGTGTGTATAAGGCAACTAAATATGTTGCATGTTTGCTCGATTTAGTCCTTGATGGACCCACAAGACCTTGGACGACCTCCAAGTCGCACCAAATCTGGACCCATACCTGGGCTGGACCAAACCTAAACCGTAGGTCCTAGGGCCTAAACTAGTAACTCAACAATCATTTTTAAACATGATATATATTGTTATTTAATGTAATGGGTATTGCAAAAAATGTTAAATTAGCCATGTGTGTGTATAAGGCAACTAAATATGTTGCATGTTTGCTCGATTTAGTCCTTGATGGACCCACAAGCTTGGGAGGAGACCTTGGACGACCTCCAAGTCAAACCAAATCTGGACCCATACCTGGGCTGGACCAAACCTAAACCGGTGGGTCCTAGGGCCTGAACTAGTAACTCAACAATATTTTTTAAACATGATATATATTGTTATTTAATGTAATGGGTATTGCACATCTCACTAAATATAAGATCTTTCATGAATGCTCAATTAATGCCATGTACATGATGTATTTGGATAAATGAAAAATACTTTGATTATTGAAATAATAATTGGAAGCAAAAATAATATTTTAATGTTATTGCTCTATTATTGTTCAATGGAAAATGTTGGGCACTAAATTAATGCTACTAGCATAGATATCTTAAATACATCTATTTGAAAGACATCAAAAGATATCAATCTTGAGGCACAGATTCACTATAACCACCTCAAGGCTGATATCTCTTGGTATCTTTTAGATAGATCCATTTAATATATCTATGCTAGTCATAGATATGTCATAAACTATAGGCTATTGGCTTTTCTTGAAGTAAAGTCTATAATTCTAAGATATTCATGAATTATACTCCTAGTCTATGGGGAATCTAATTTTTTCTTTCTATAATCACAAGACTATTAGTTTACTTGCAGCAATAGATATGATCCAATGAAACTAATCTCAAGTGATCCTTATGTATTGAGATCTTTTAATTTTATTTTTGTATTATTTTGAAAATAAGATAAAGCACCTAAACAAGATTTTCCTTTATATTTTCATTTTTATTGTTGCTAGCCTACTGTAGCAGAATGGAAATGTCTGTGTCTAGTGATCAAGTATCATAAATAATAAAAATAAACAGCCACATACTTGTTGGAAGAATGAATGCACAAGTTTGAGAGAATTAGATGGCACACAGTTCAATGAATCTTTTTTGTAGCAATTTACAATTAAGTTACAAGTTGGTTGTAACTTAATTGTACATTACTTTTTAAAGTTTAAACACAACTAATGCAATGTTATTACGTCATAACATAAGCAATAAATATTGAGATCTTTTAATTTTGTTTTTGGATTTTTTTATGACTAAGTTAAAGCACCTACACAATTTTTTCCTTTGTATTTTCATTTCTATAGTTGCTAACCTACACTAGTAGAATGGAAATGTATGTGTCTGGTGATCAAGTATCATAAAATAAATAGTTGAAAGTGAAACAACCACAACTTGTTGAAAACTTGAAAGAATGAATGCACAAAGTTTGAGAGAATTGAATGGCACACAATTCAATGAATTTTTCTTATAATAATTTACAATTAAGTGACAAGGTTGTTGTAACTTAAACCTTGTAACTTAATTGTAAATTGCTTTTCAAAGATAACTAATGCAATGATATTACATCATTAGCATAACTAATAAATGTTTGTGTACAATTTGCATAATATTATATTTATAATGATCAAATTAGAGACAACTCCAATTCTGTCACAAGATTTGACAAAGAGAATAACACCAAGAGGCCTCCGATTCTGTCACAAAATTTGACAAAGAGAATAACACCAAGAGGTTTTTTAGTTATTAAATTAGCAGACTATTCTTGAGACGTACAATGATGGAGATAAATATCATCAATGTCAACAAATTGCCGAATGTAGCGATGATGAATCTCAGAATGCTTGGCACGAGTATGATAAAGCTAAGGAAGTGGAGTTGATGTAATTTGAGGAATTCACAGATCACTGAATACTTAGTGCAACCATATTGCTTCACAACTAGCACTGGCCACTGCTTTATATTCTGCTTTAGTGGAAGATAAAGCTACAATGTGTTGAAGCTTGCTCTTGCATGAAACAACACCTGGGCCCAAGGAAAATATACAGCAAGTAGTTGATACTCCGAGCTAGCCGGACTAGAGTCCATATACCCTATCAACTTGAAATCTTCTATCTTTTGATAGATAATTCCAAAGTCAAGAGTCCATATACACTTCTACCTTTAGCAACTCGTGCTTTATGAATTTCTGTCACCACTACAATTTTCTCTTATAAATTATCCTCTTGCATGAGGTCTTACTCTTCTCTCACTTCCTCAATATTTGCAAACAAAGCAACCATCTTTACCTTTCTCCATAGCTACAACCTTATCCACCAACACATCCATGTCTTTGGAAAGACATGTCTCATCTGCAGTCACATTCTTTTCTTTTCTTCATCCTTTTTGAACACGTTTAGGACAGCTTTTCCATGTTGCTTAGCCTCCAACCTCTTCAATCTCAAATGGATGTCCATCTTCTCAAAAAGTTTTCCCTTAGGTTCAACATCTTGTACATCTTCCGTGAGACCAATGTAACATTCTTCAACATTTTTTGATCATGTCCACCAATTCTTCCACATTGCTGAGCTTCCAACATTTTTAATCTCAAATGCATATTTGTCATCTTTTCAAGGAATTCTTCCTATTGGTATTGTTCTGCAATTTCTTGCTCAACAACTTATTCAAGACCACTCTCATCCTCTTTTTCAAGGACATTATACACACTTACACCTAACTTTCTGTAGTTGTGGGTCTCACACCTACAACAATCCACTCAAACACTCATTCAACAACAGTTTTTCCTGGTGCACTTGTACCTTACAGCCCTTTGTAGTCACAAGATTCCCCATGCCTACGGCAAATCCACTAGAGCTTGCAGCTCTCTGCAGTTACGAATATCTGCAACCAATCTGCTAAAGCATAAAGCTCTCTGCAGTTACGGGACATCACACCTGCAACAAATCCTTTAGAGCACACAACCCTCTGCAGTCATAGATATCAACAACAAAACCTTACTGAAGCCTTACACCTTTCAGCCAAAAAGATCTTACTCAAATCATCTCACACGATTGATGTAATCTCCAGCACACTCCAACGAGCAAAGTGAAGAGCACAAAGATATACTGAGAGGGGAGGGTGAATCAGTATATCAACAAACTTTTACCCTCTTACTAATTTATCAACTTCAAACTTAAACATACATCAACTATTTGATATGAACCAATTTACACAAGTTGACACAACTTTTATTGAAATGATTTTTACAAAGTAGGCACCAACCTACAGATTTACAATAAGATGATTTAGTAGGACACAACCTACAAGGAACATCCAAACCTTTACAACTTTAGTAGGCACCTACCTACAAGGAGCACCAGCCCCTAATGCAAGGCACCAACCTTGACTTGATGGTTGCAAGATGATGCCTTCAATCTGACCTGCACTATCCCAATCCTCCAATCTGCCTTTGGTGATGAATGATCTCACACTTAGCCCACACAAGGAGATGGGACTTCAGATTTAGAATGCTCTCTTACACAACAACCACACTACTTGCAGCAATGATTTGGATAAATATATATGTTTCTCAAGAGCTGTATCTTCCTTATGAAAGAACACATCTATTTGTGCACCCTTTGAAAATCTGCCTTTTCACAAGATTTGTTTATCTCTATTTTCATCAAACCTTTTCTATTTTATTTCCCTTGATCGCCCTTCTTTTTTATTGTTAATTAAGACTGAAGCATAAGCAACAGATCGAATGAATATGTCTTATCAAAATGACTCTTGATAAAGACGTGATTCTTCAGGTTGCATCAAACTTTGTTAAACCTCTTTTCTTTATTTTAATCATTCCTTTTGAGAAAAAGACGTCATTTCAGTTAGTAAACCATCAAGATTAATTCGTGCCCTTTCAATCCTTGACTAAATCTGACTTAGTTATTTAATCCTTCCCTTTAACTAACTGCGATGACCAACTTTATCGTCAACTTCTTTAGATGATACGTCGCATGTTTCTCACAATCAAATGACGATGAGGCAGCTATCTTAAATTGTGAACTCGATGATCTATATACCCGTAATATTCGACGACTGATATATCTTTATTCAATGTTTGTTTGCCTTTGATATATCCTTGGGTCTTTTATAGCGGTGACATCAATGTGATCTTCCGTCCTTTCCAAGTCACCATAGAGAGTGTGTTGTCTTCGAATAAGCATCCATATCTTATATGTTAGGCACGACTGTCAATAGATTAGAGACCCGATAGCATAAATAAAACATATATTTAATATTGCCCGATAAATATTTGGTGACATATTTGAGTTCCTTCTAGCAGCGACAAAGAGTAAGTGATGGCAATATATGTTCGATAGAAATCTCCTCAAACCTCGATTCCTCCAACGACGATAGTAATTAGCTTGCATAAAGACTTTCGTAACCTGTTTGTAGCTTGCTTAGACACTATTTATCTTTATCAACAAATCTGAGTCTCATCACTGGCAGAATTTCTAAGTGTTCTTCTTTGCTATGACCATAATCTTCAACATCTTCGACAATCTCATCCATGCTTATGTTATCTTCAGTCATTGCTTATCTTTACATCAATTACAACATTTTCAACATGATGATCTGAGTTTCTTCATCTTATTCTTTAATGATCTTTTCATTTCATGTTTGACATCAATGACAATATTTCCAACAACAAAGTTGCTCTGATACCACTTGATGCATACTAGGATTAGCCACTGAGTGAAGGGAATCTAATCCAAGCATCTACTCACACATCCACTTACAGACACTTAGTCAATTCAGACATACAAGAACTTATACTCAGTTCAATACACATTATGGAATAAACAGCAAACAATTTTCCTCATTATTCAAAATTCAGATTTTCAACTTGCTCATTCAGGCATACAGTCCAGCAACAGGGCACTTACATTCTACTTACAATCATCTTTAATTTTCCCTCTCAATCAATTACCACGAACAACAGGATTAATATCTTATGAGTAGGACAAAACCACTTTGTCTTCACACACAGCTGCAAGGTTCTACATCAGGACACCTGTCTCTTACATTCTCCCATCTTCCATCTTCAGCTTACATTCCCCTTCTACAGTCTTCAGCTTAGGAAGATTTAAAAAAAAAATTTAGTAGCTTCTCTATTAGTAGCTTCTCTATTACACTCATAGCCTACTTTCCTTGCAGCTCTCACTATTGCATTTGATCTTTCACGTGCCATTTCTACTCATTAAACAGTTCTAATGTGAAATGAAGGCATCTTCCACCTCTAGCAAGACCATGTAATAGAAATTAATGCTAAAAACTCCATTCCAAGACATTTGGAAATTTATCATCGTATTCCACATGCAACTTTTATTTCACACCTTTTCTATTAACTATTAATGCACCTGTCTCTTGGAAATCCCAAGATGTATTTGTCATATCACCCCAATAATTTTTCAATTTGACACTCGCAGGATCACCATTTCCAGTTTTTGGTCAAGTGGAAATATGCCAAAGTTACCATTCCTAGTTTTCAACTTAGGGAATCCATTATGAATTGTCATTGCTTGTTTTTGATTCATTATGGCCATTCATGTCCATTTTGAGAAACAATGTGATTCCCTTAATCCTAGGCAAGACTGTTGATGTTTTAGCTGCGGGAGATATCCTTATCTCAAAATCGAAATAATAAATGATATATGAATATTATTTTAAAGGCCGACCCAAGTTGAAAAGTTGCCTTGGTTCTTGAATGAGGCCGACCCTTGTGAAGAGTCGCCTTGCTTGTGAAGAGGCACCTTACTTTATATATATGGAAGGAGATGCTCATTCATTTGATCATCGATTTTATTCTAAAGAGACACTCACACTTATCAAGGAGTTCGTGCATCTACAGCAGATCATATTATTGCATAAAGCAGATCGACATTAAGGAGCGATCATATAATTGTGTATTTGCATCTAAGTGAGGTGCGATTATTTATTGCATTATATTGGCCTTGTATGTGGCCAAGATTGTAAGCAGATTTCTGCTCCTTTAAATTCAATATGTAAGAGATAAATTTTGTGTTCTTTGTTCACTGTGTTGAATTTTCTATTAATTTGCCATTCTGATTAAAACAACATGGTATCAAAGTGGGTTCAGGGGAAATTCGATCAGAAGCAATTGCAGATTTAAGATCACTTCTAGGTGTGGAGGAATTTGATTTTATTTTTAAGCTTCAGGTGCTTTTAAGGAGTTCGATATTTGAAGCTTCAACTGTGATAGATTATTGTTATAATATTGGAGCAACAAAACTATATAGATGTATTAGGAGGAATTGCGTCTGAAGGTAGCAAGTCGGGTTTAGATATCACTGTGAGAACAAATCTGGAAGTATATCACTGTGGTGTGGTTGTATATGGAAAATCACAAGCTGCTGTTGGTGTGAGTGGATGCAATGGTACTTTGGTTTCTTGACATTTTTCTGAAGATCTGTGTGGGCTGTAATGGAGTTATGTTTTGGTTCTTGCTAAAGATAGTGCGTAGGTTCTATGTTATCTCCTCTCATTCTTGTGTCATATGGGATATGAGTTTAATGGAATGCTCAGGTCTGAAAAACAGTGTTCATTCTTCAAGTCATATGAACTTCTTCATTGGTGTAAAGTTTGGAAATTTACCTATGGTGTATACATTTGAGGCTTTAGAGATTTCAGGGAACTCTATCATTTACATTTAATAACTGAGAAGAGACTGCAAGACAAGCACCTAACTACATCTATTGACCAACATAAAAAGATAAGTATTTTATGTTTGAATAATGATCATGAATTTTATAGTTAATAATAATTCATGCAATAACATTGGGAATAGTGAATCATATATGCTTCTAGCATTGATATTTCTCTTCAGGATAGTTTTGAACTAGTATTAATCTCTCTAAAATGCTTCCAGGATAGATCAAGGAGCAAAAGGATGATGAGAGATTGCATAAGGAATTCAAGGGAGGAAGAGCTTGCTGCATCCTATGAGGAAGACACGCAAGCTGAAGAAATGAACAAACATGAAGACACATCTTGCTACCATGGGACTGAGTTGGTGGAACATAACTGGAGATGTTTCTTCGAAGAGGAGGAATTAACATTCAGAGGGAGTCTGACAATTCATCAGAGGCAACCTTGGACGAGGAGGTTAGGAGGTTGATGCAAGTACTTGGAGCTTCAAGAGGGAGTCACACCATTATGAAGATTTGTTGTAATGTATATTTTTTTGTGACCGAAAAGTATGAGGTGAAAGCCCTTGTTAGTGTATATTTCTCTGTGATGAAGAAGTATGAGGTGAAAGCCCTTGTTGAGGTGAAAGCCCTTGTTAGTGTATATTTCTTTGTGACAGAGAAGTATGAGGTGAAAGCCCTTGTAGTGTATATTTCTTTGAGACGGAGAAATATGAGGTGTGAACCCTTGTCCATCTCTGAGACATAGATGTGGTTCTTTCCACACATGGGAGTAGCCATGGTGGACGTCATGTTGAGAGACTCCATGACGACATCACTTTGAGAGATTCCATGATGAACCCTTTGTACTTGTGTTTTTCCACACATGGGAGTAGCCATGGTGGACGTCATGTTGAGAGACTCCATGACAACATCATGTTGAGAGACTCCATGATGGACACTTGTGCATATGGTTCTTTCCACACATGGGAGTAGCCATGGTGGACATCATGTTGAGTGACTCCATGACGTTATCACGTTGAGAGACTCCGTGATGAACTTTTTCTCAAATGGGTGTAGCCATTCTGGAGAGACTCCATGACATGGATATCTGGAAGGATACCTCCCTAGTTAAGAGGGAGTATTGATGTTTTAGCTGCGGGAGATACCCTTCTCTCAAAATTGAAATAATAAATGATATATAAATATTATTTTAAAGGCCGACCCAAGTTGAAAAGTCACCTTGGTTCTGAATGAGGCCGACCCTTGTGAATAGTCACCTTGCTTGTGAAGAGGCACCTTACTTTATATATATGGAAGGAGACGCTCATTCATTTGATCATCGATTTTATTCTAAAGAGACATTCACACTTATCAAGGAGTTCGTGCATCTACAACAGATCATATTATTGCATAAAGCAGATCGACATTAAGGAGAGATCATATAATTGTTTATTTTCATCTAAGTGAGGTGCGATTATTTATTGCATTATATTAGCCTTGTATGTGGCCAAGATTGTAAGCATATTTCTACTCCTTTAAATTCAATATATAAGAGAGATATTTTGGCTGGGTTTTTCTCCCTTGAGAAGGAGGGTTTTCCCAAGATAAATTCTGTGTTCTGATTAAAACAACAACTTTTATTTCACATGCAACTTTTATTTCACACCTTTTGTATTAACCATTAATGCACTTGTCTCTTGGAAATCCCAAAATGTATCTGTCATATCACCCCAAGAATTTTTCAATTTGACACTTGCAAGATCACCATTTCCAGTTTTTGGTCCAGTGGAAATATGCCAAAGTTACCATTCCTAGTTTTCAACTTAGGGAATCCATTATGAATTGTCATTGCTTGTTTTTGATTCATTATGGCCATTCATGTCCATTTTGAGAAACGTTGTGATTCCCTTAATCCTAGTCAAGACCATACAATGTTAGAATAGGAATCCAACACAGATCAGGGAATTTAAAATCCTCTTGTCAGACATACAGTTGAAAACGGATATGGAAAATTTGGATGTTAAGAGTATTGCACAATCAGTTTTCCTTCAGGCTGTTATTACTTACAGTTGCCTCACCTGCTTGACACAAAGCTCTGCTACTGGATAATGTTGTGTTGTAATTTTAGCAATATTTCTGGCATCAGATGACGTAGTCTAGTGAGGCTGTGGGCATAGTTGTTTGATTATTATGAAAACCTATAATTGGGTAAGCTCAGGGCATACTCTTATTTTTTCTTATAGCTTGGGCTGAAGCTCTGTTATTGGATGAGATCAATGACTGAATTCTTACATGATCCAAGATGAAGCTGTGTTTCTTAGTAATCCCTTGGTGTAATTTAAGCGGTGTTTCAAACTTGGCACAAGGCCTATTATTTGGAATAGCTGAGCTGCAATTTGTCTATTCTTCCTAGCTCAAGTAGAGCCCTATGGTTGGACAAGGTTGAGGTATGAACCTAATATATTTTTTTCCTTGAGACTTAGCTTCTCATGGTTAAGCTCACGGATTTAAGATGGAACTTACAATCTAGTTACCTGTCTATGAATGTGGTCCATTGAAAATTCTTCACCACAGTTTTTTTTATTTTTAGACTGCAGGAATTGGGTAGCCCCACTATAAACTGCAATGCACCTGGTAAACTTTTTTCACGTGACTGGTGACGCTGGCATGACACACCCTCCAGTACCACGGGGACGGAGGGGAGACTAGACCTTGTGACCTCTTGCCTGCAACAAGATGCTTTAGCCAATCAAGCTAGGCCCTCCGCCCCAATTCTTCACCATAGTTAACCTTTGTTATTTTTGGTAATATTCTGCGAGCATCTTTGTATTTTTCCATTGTGTGCATGTATATTGGGATGACTGATAAATAAAAAATTTGATGTTCTGTATAAATCAAATAGTCATTTGTGTAATTTTTACATGTTTTAATACTTTCAAGTTATATCATGTATATGTCATAGTAATTAATAGTCATTTAGGAGATTTCAAATATTTATGATTCCAACATTCCTAAAAAACAACTCAATTAATAAAAATGACATTTAAATATTCTTTTTGTGCTTTGCCTCCAGTTTTTAAGAGCAAGTTGCTGTTTTTTTGAGTTAATGTATACGTTGAGAAACGAGAATATTGATTTTGTTGAAAGCTAAGATGTTTCCTTTAAGATGAGTTGTCGAGGTATAGTTTATTTTGATGTTTTAAAAATTTGTTAAATTTCTAATGCGGTGATTTCTATAGAATTTTATTAATTTTAGCTCTTTTAATATCTTTCAAAGCATGAAAGGACTATATTATTAATCATTATCAAGCTATGCTCACTGAAAATGCATTTATAAAAACAGTTTGATTAATAAATATGCATCATCTCTTGATTTTTATTATTATGTAATGCATGTAGCACATGGTGCATAGAAACTAAAAGAAAAGTGTTAGCTTTATGGACAAGATTTCCAAAGAAAAAGTTTTTTCATATATAGTTTTCCATCTAAATCTTGATACGATGTGGTCATTTATTCGTCTTTATTTTATTATTTTAATATTTGCATTCGAAATCACTCCCTTATTTATAAAAGTGTAACCTAATGTACTTGATACGATGTGGTCATTTATTCCTCTTTATTTTATTCTAATTGTACTTGTTAATTTTCTATTATGCAGATTGGTTTAGTTGGAGAAAGGTTAAATATCTATTCTAATGATGATTCACATGCGACGAATTGGACTTCGTCAATTTCTAATGAGGCCTTGATATGGTATAAGGTAATTTCTCTTGGGATTAAATATATGTCTGGAAAATATGTTTATTCTTATCTTAGGATCAAAGGACATTGGATCCATGTGGGTTAATGTAGAAAATTCTATAAGAAATTTCATATTTGATAGTGGTGACTTAAATATTTTGTGGGAATCCAAATTTTTTCTCTTTCTCTGATGCCCATCATATTTAATGCCCCTTGTACCATTCCAGCTTTGAATAGTAACTTATTGCTTTAATATTTACTTTTAAGTTTGTCATTCTCACTCATTTCTTCAGCTCTGCAACTCCCAAAAACCTCTGGGATTCATGATGAAATGCAAAATTGCTACATTCTGCACACTTTTTATCTTGAAAAACTCATCCTGCATATTATTTTGTGCCTCCTCCACTATCGTTCTTCCTCCCTTCTGAGGTTCAAGTATCAGGGAATGGATCCACAAAAAGCCTTAATTTCTGAGGTTAATAAAATCTTTGACGCTGTCACTTGGTATGTTGATTTGGAAGGTTTGTGGGGTCACCTCAACAATTAAAGCAGAATTCATACTGCAATTTGTGGAATTCAACATTGGTTGAAGTAATCAGTTTTCCTTCTGCTGTGTAGTGTTTAGGATTTGTTTTAGCAGCTGCCACTAATTACAATCCTAAAATCATTTCATATTCAGGAGAGGTTTTTTCTTGGTTTCATATGGATTTGTTGGACATGTGGTCAAAAGTTACCTTGATGGGAGAAGTATCGTCTCTTTGTTGACAGTGCCCAGAATTTTTGGGATGAAATTCTTGAGGCATGTCTAAATAACATTAATAGCAATTGACTCAAAAATAGATATTGTAGTGTCAAAACATTGCTGAAGACTTTTCTCAGTCTGATTTCAGAGTCTGCAGGTGTTAAGAATACCTTGATGAATAGAATTGCAATGAGTAAAGAAGCCAAGACTTTCCATCCTTGGAGTGCAATTTCATCACTATCATCGAAGAGGGTAAATTGATAATGGAACTGGAAGGAATCATTAGTGATTCTTTTCATCAATAACTATTAAGAAACTACAAAGTTCTATGACTTAATACCTTGCCTATGCTCTTGTATAAAAATACCCATCTTTGTAAGCAATCTATTGAAAGGGAGCAAGATTTGTGGAAATGCTTCCTACAGTAATCTACTGAGGAAAGTGTTGTGCAAATTTCAATCTTTTACAATTGCGGAAAGTAGATACACATATAAATATGAAATAGACAATATACCATAACATAGTTGTTCGTGGGGAAAACCCTTTGAGAAGATAACCCTACAATCCAAAGCAACCCAATGTATTATTCAGTAAAGTAAGTAGATTACAATACACTTGTAGAGCAAACCTTCATAGGAGTTTCACCAACATACAATTTTGGAGTGATTTTGGCAACATAATGGTACCTGCAAAACGAATCATACAAACTACAACTCCAAGCACCAACAAATAGATGAAGTACAAACTATAAACTATAAATGGTTCAAGAAAACCATTTACCAAACCATGAGAAGTATTATGCCCAAATGCATGGGTTCAAATTCTAATGCTCCTCCTTGGTCTTGATCCTCCCGGCTATTTTTGGCTTATTCCTTACACATTACTATTTTTGGCATATTCCATACACTTGTTATATTGTAATAATCTGTCATATTTGACCACCCAAACTCGGGTACCCCAATTTGTCCTCATTCAAACATTCAAGGATGCTCCATGACAATTGTCCAAGCTTGTCATAATGTTGGCCAAGATTTCAATGTAGCCTCTCTCATACATGTTCTTACGTGTCATAAAAATCTATTATATGTAACTCTTGTCATGATGGCCTTACTCACACCTGAAGATGTTGACACATGGCCAGACAATGCCACTTCAAAGTGGGATGCCTACTTCCTCATGTAGGATAAAAAACCACTAAAGAAGAATTCCTTGTCATCTCCAAGTGGGATGCCAACTCTCCCACATGAAGACAAAATACACAAAAGACAAAAGAGTGAGCAGATACAAAAATATTAAAATTGAACATTAGGAATGGAAGGTTGAGACACCTTTTTTGAATATCTATAGGCTTCTTTAATGGAGACCCATAGTAAACTCATATTAGATTGAATATTGGCAGCTTGTTCAATACTTCAAAACAAGGTTTTGCTCTGAATCTTGAATACCTAGTTTAGATGCTTAAGTATGAAATATGTTTGTATTCCTTTATTGATTGAGCTCAGCCTTGAGAAAACTTACTTGAGAAAACTTGATGTATTGGTCATCATAGTTGTATTTAACGCAATGGAAGTGTGCTTATTTTAATTTATACGCTCCTCTCCAAGGACGAGATGGATTTTAAGAGGGAGTTGAACATGTGATAAAAGTGGTTTTGTATATATTTTCATTTGGATATATATATATTTTTAGTAGAATGCCTTGAAAGATGTGCATAAACTACAAACACACATACACGTCTGTATATTTATTCATATGAAATATTTTAATGCAAATAATATGCAATATTAGTAAATAATGGTAAATGTAATTTTTTGATCTTAGAAATAGAGGATTTCATTGTGATGTGATTTCATAAATGTTCGCAAGTTTTTGATGACTACCATAAGGATTTTCTATAAATAAAGAAGAAAATAAATACAAAGATTTAAGAATGACAATATTCTTGTGTTCAACTTTTTAGCTATCGTCATTTAGATTGGTCAGATTCCTTTATTGTTAGTTCTTTGAAGAATGAAGGTTTGGTTAGAAATAATGAGGATTTGGTGTCAAAGAAAATATAGAAATTGCAGGAAAGTGATATATGTCTATGTATGTATGTATTTTGAGACCCAAGAATTGGTAGCCAATGTCATGGATCAACCAATGTGGAAATCTAGTATAGGGTGCCACTATGACCTAGGCATATATGTTTTTTTGATAATTAAGAATCAGTAGTCTAGTGAACTAGATCAGCCACTATGGCAATCTAATATAGGGCTCACCATAGAAGCAGATTGCAGGAAGATCTGGTGGTATAGTGTGAGATCTTGTTTCTTGCCTACGAGCACAATTTTTTTGTTCAAAATTGCACAATATTAGGGCCAAAAGCTTGGTGGTCATAATTTTTTTTAACTGCCATTTTGCTGAAATTTTGACTGATTTTTTCTGATTTTCATAATATTCCTTTTTCTGTTTAGGGTTTCTTCTGTGCAGTTTGCATTTTTGACTAATTTTAATGTGTAAGTTTTTTCTTTCCAATTTTCAATGTTCTTAAAAACCTTCTACAAATTCTCACATGACAAGCGCATGAAAGTTTTGATCGGCAATTGAGTTTTCCATAGTATTTCTGATTGCAATTTCTGGTTAGAGCTTTTCCCCCATTCCCATGATGTCTGCTTCAGGTGTGTACATTGTTTTAAAATTTATTTTTTGCATTTGTTTCAATGTAATTTTTTTTTGTTTACAGTTATAATATATAATATTATATTAATTTTAAAATGATTTTTCTCATTTGATTTTGTTTTTGTCTAAACTAGTATTTTATTTTTTGCCTCTCAAATGGCAGGTATCCAACAAGGGTCATTTTTAATTGAGCTTAGCATTAGAACAATTGATAAATCTAAAGTACATTGTAATAATAAGTAAATGAAAAATAGATCAACATTTAGGGTTTTTAGATAATCTAAGATAAAAAATCAGAAAAAAGAAAACAGTTATGGTTTGCAACTAAAAAATAGATAAAAAATAGCCAGGGTATGTTCA
Source organism: Sequoia sempervirens (assembly GCA_007258455.2). NCBI lineage: Eukaryota > Viridiplantae > Streptophyta > Pinopsida > Cupressales > Cupressaceae > Sequoia > Sequoia sempervirens. The sequence goes on along the minus strand of VDFB02003854.1, from coordinate 10,078 downwards.
TAAAAAAAGGATAAAAAATAGAAAAATCCATGATGGAACAAGAAAAAGAAAAAAGAAAATGAGTTCTCTTCATTTTTCCCTCTCTTATTTTTTGTTTCATTAATCTTAAATGAAAAAATTAAACAATGCAGAAGGCATGCAAAGTGGGGAAAAAAAGAAGGAAAATTGAGTTCTCTTTATTTTTTGTTCTTGAATTTAAAATGAAAAGAATTAAACAAATGTAGAAGACATGCGAAATGAATAAAAAAAAACCCATAAAGAAAAAGATTCAGAATAGTAAAAAATAAGTCTTCAAATCAGCTCTAACTTGACAGTGGGCTGCTTCAAATCATCCAAAAAGAGGTGGGCTCCTTTGGATGCACTGGGGGCTGCGACAAACCTGTCCGAGTCGCACTCAATCAACATTTGTTGCTCAAGCTGTCTTTTGATTTTTCATTTCTGTTTTAGTGGATTGTGTTTTTCTTCAAAACTCTTTTTATTCCTTCTTCCTCGTGGTTGCAAATAAAATGAATGTCTTTTTACTTTTTAGAGTATTAGAGATCATTTTAGAGTGTTAAGTTTGACTTTATTTTTCCATTTCTAATTTTCACATCACAATTGGGTGGCTGAATTTTAGCGACTGGGCTTACCAGGTTCAATAAATCTTATAGACTTGGTAAGCTTTACCAAACTTGCCTAGTACTCAGGCTGGCGATCGTCAAGTTCTTGGGCCCCAGGTTTTCTGGCCTCAGTTAGCATTGTCTGCTTTGGGACTCACTGAGTATTGGTGATTCAGGACAAGTCTTGTATCTATGGGTAAGAGTTTCTCTCATTTAGACATGAAGAGCAGAAGATGTTAAGATCTGTCTACTTTTAATATTTTCAAAAAGCTTTGCAACCAATCCCCACAACCAATGGGTAACCAAAGGTCCTTCCATCCCACCTTTTGACATTACAGACTTCCAAATAAGAAAATGAAAGCACCTGAATACTACTCCACAAGTTTCAGAATGACCTCCCATCCTTTAACCACTTGAGGAATTTTATCTCCTCTGCTAGAGTTTATATAGTGACATTTATTTAAGTGATGTTGCATTTGTTGCAAAAAGAAAGGTCAAATAGCACTCTCCTTGGATGGATCATCAAATAAAGTCCCAATGTGTCAGAAGTCTTATGGACACACATACAAAGGATTAGAACACTTGTACGTGAAGATCACAATTCTATTGCATTGGCTATTGCTATTTCACAACTTTCCAAACTGAGTGACCTCAAGGTTTCCTCAGTTGTCTTAAGTATCAACTGGAATCTTATGTTGTAACATGCATCTATCATTTTATAAATTAGATCTTATAACTTCTTAATGATTCTTGTCATTTATTTTTGTGAGCGTTGGCACAATAGGTTTGGCCATTTGCAGTTATTTAATGCTGTATGCTATCCTTTTGATCTTATTATGTATTTTTTGTAGTTTAATTGATACTACATGGTTGTCTCTGTTAGTTATTTCTGAGAGACATAAAATCCAATGATTTTGCAAATGTTTTACAAAATATTATTGGCATTTCTGCCATTTTACTTGCACAAAATTGTTATGAGGCATTCAGCTGTTAAAATGAGGTATTTCTCTGGCAGGATTGCATTCGAATAGACTTTGGATCTATGTAATGATGATTCACACAGAATACACAAGATTCTTAACTGCTTCATATGGAATATCCTTCTAATGATTTTTTTATCTTGCAGATAATAATAGATTCCCCAGATGGAGATGGACCTGTTTCATTAGATCTAAGCAGTATGGGAAAAGGGCAAATTTGGATCAATGGGGAAAATGTTGGACGTTATTGGGTTTCCTTCTTGGCTCCTGCAGGAGATTGTACAAGATGTGATTATCGAGGAAATTATAGCTTGCATAAGTGTGCAACAAATTGTGGAGAACCCTCTCAAACATTGTAAGCAATGTTAAAAAGTTTTCCTGATCCTGTTCTGTGAACTTTGAACAGGAAGTTTTTTCTGTATTGTGATTGCTTTTCTGCTTAGCTCTTCACATCTGCTAGTTAATATAGAGGCAATAACTATTACTAGATATTCATTCCAATTGCTTTGTTTTACTGAAATGAAATTAATACATGGTTTCAGGTATCATATTCCTCGATCATTGCTGCAACCCACTGGGAATTTTTTAATTTTATTTGAGGAAATAGGAGGTGAACCAGAAAAGGTATCACTACTGACAAGATCTAACAATAGTCTTTGTGCACATGTCGGGGAGATCCATCCCCCATCTAATCAATCTTCACAAAGGATGAAAACTAACTCTAAGATGCTACATGAGAATGGAGAGCCAAGGCTTCAACTTGAGTGTCCTGTGGGAAAAATAATTTCCTCTATCCAGTTTGCAAGCTTTGGGAATCCCCAAGGAGTGTGTGGAGGATTCATCAAAGGGACATGCCATTTGGTGGAAACTGCAAACATAGTGGAAAAGGTATAATTTGAATTTCTACTCTTTCTTGCTACCAGCTTTTAGAAAACAATGAATATATTGCTTCAGTTTATGTGATTATTTACTGAAATTACAGGCATGCATAGGACAGAATGGATGTTCAATTACTGTTTCATCAGTGCAATTTGGAGCAGATCCTTGTATTGGAATTGTGAAGAGTCTAGCAGTTGAAGCAATATGCAACTGAATATGATGGGAATCTTGCTACATGATTTTTATTTTACCAGGAGTTTAAGATTTCAGTTGGTCTTGGCAGTTTGCTGGTTATACACATACCCTTGTGCATTATGATGGTGACATAACAAGCAATATATTCTTTCAAGATGCTGAATGTAGTATATTCTTTATTATTTTCATAGGCCATTTTTTGTAAGATGACTACTGCTTGGAGAAAAATAAGGTTGAAAATAAGACAAAGCAGAGGAGTCTGCTACACCTTAGTACAACCATTCCTCCATATTAAATCTACATGAATGTTGAATATGATCATCATGGAATATTGTTGGCATTACATTTCAATGATTTCATTAATAAAATAGCTGGGGAAACAAAATCCAGTACAAATTCTTTATATGAAGTTCTGTTTTGTTATGTTTGTTACTGTGTTAATATTTTTAAAGTGACCAATGTTGGAAGTCACAAATGAAAAATCCTACGTCTTTTTGTTATTTGTACAATTCTTTGTATATTGATGAGGATCGATATCATGGGAGGCAAGAAGTTATTTTGTAACTCTGCGGAATATTATAATAATGAGTGTTATATTTTCATGCCATTCATGGAAAATATTACTAGCTTTATTATATCCATTGGGTATTTTTTTGCCTTGACAAAAAATACTGCCCCAAAATGGCAATTTTTTCATTAAGCCAATCAAATGGCCAATTCATTTATCTTTGCCAGAACTTAGAATAAAGAACTATTAGTAAGTTTAACACAACCATAAAGAATGAAAACAAAACATACTTGAAGTTCAATGTGGAGATTGTGTGACATTTCCCATTGCTTTACATTGTTAAGACTAATTGTCTGACGGGCATTGGGTTTGATTTTTCGAGTTAATGGTAACGATTAGTTTGATTGCTTCCAATTCATAATCCATTTCTTTCTTCTATGGATCTGCTTCTTGCATTATGAGATTCTAAAATCTACTGGAGAAAACAAAAGTCTAAGTGACCTAACTAGAGTTACCTTACCTCAGAGATGAAATTTGAAACTGAGTCCAAATCCATAAATTTAAGTTAAGAGCTTTCTTTATGTTTAGATTTCCTTTCTTTTCAGATTGTCGACTTAAGATGACCTGTTTTATTCTGCTGTCACTGTAGCTATCCACGACTAAATGTCAATTATGTAGGAACAATATTTGAACCTAAATTTATTGTATCTTACCTATCTGTTCACTGCTTTTCAGTTAAAAAAAAATCTAGAACTGCCCTAGAAATTGCCTTATTTGCAACTAGGGTTTGTTTCCATGAATATCTTGGCAATGTAGGTGGGCAATGGGTCCATGGACAGGAGCTATTTAATTTTCTCAGCGGGTGCAGCTGAGAAAGTTGCAGAGTGACAACAGATGTAAAACTGATTCCTTGCAACATCATATTTTCAGCGCTGTTTGGTTTCTCTCAACTCTGCATTCAAAACTAATTCAATTTCCCAAGAAAATTCCACTAGGCAATGGCTGCTGTTTGGATAAACTATTTGATCCAAACCATGTGGCTGTGCTTTCCCATGCCACTTCACATGGATCTAAGGTGGCTTCAAAATTGCATGCAAAACTACTGTCAGACATATTCTTTTGGCTCATTATCCGTTCCCCAAACTGCCTTAAAAGGTCATTGATGGCTCCAAGAATTTTAATACACACTTGTGATGTGGGAAAAAGGGATCTAGGGTCTAAATCACACTTTCTTCTACATTACATTCGAAGGAACCAAAATTGATTACATACACCAACTTGGCTACTAATCTCAATGGAAGAGCCAGAATGGTGATCAGGGTTTTGGTTCTTTCTTTGACAGAAATGGAGATTTGGGGTTGATTAAGGACTAATTTGATTTGATTATGCAAATGCATGTAGGTCAACTATGAAGTTACAACAAATTGTTGCAATTACAGAAAATTGTAGAACTAAAAGACGAAAAGTGACAATAGAATAAGAGAGTGTAGAGACAAAGGAACCTGACATAGAAATTAGGGTTCAAATTGTTTGGATAGGGGCACTATTGCCATAGTCCTAAGAATGTAGATCTCAGGAATTAGTGAGCAGATCTCAGAAGGTCTCAGTCTATAGGTTCTTCCTTTTCGGACTCAGTTTTCGAACTTCATTTGTTGCTGATTGATTCCACTTGCCCTAATTTGTTGAAGTATGGAGCTTGAATGTTTGATCTTGCAATTACGTCTTCAATCTTCTCATAAATTCACTTCAAATTTGTCACTTGTACACAAGATAGGGGATAAAGGGTTGTGTCATATAAGGGCTTTCCTAAGTCAAACCTCGTTTTGATGTTTCCACTTCCACAACAGCTATGATGATGTAAATAGTGCTTACTCAATCAAGTAGAGGCAAAATGCATAAAATGAATGATAAATTGACAAGTGTTGCAACTTACCACTCAAATCTTCTTTCCTTGATGGATTAAAGTCATTGTACTCATCTCATCCAAAGAGAATTGATTGCTTGATTGAAAGCCTTGCAAGTGAGAACTCACAAAACAAATGAACATAAAACAAGCATAAACTCACATATAAACTCGATGCAGTGCAAACATGAATTTTGACTATATAAGTGTCGTAAATTTTGCTAAATTCTGCTCTTGAATGCATTTTAGGATGCTCAATTGATATTCAAATTTCCTTCTAGATTGTTTAGGATTTTAAATGGTGAAACAAACGTATTTATATGCATTAATTTGTTTTCCCACAAAATTAATTATTAAAAGCTTGCAAATGAATTTAAATCTGTAAATGTTAAAATGCCAACAATGACATTTAAAATTGAGCCAAAATGGGTTGGACAAAGGTAGTGGCATCCTAGTTTAGACATATTTTGGGGCTTTTGCTATGGTTAAATATATATTAAATGTTAATTCTCAATTTTATTCTATTTTTTTAAAAATGATTACAAAAAAGACAATTTAAGAGTATAATTAAATCCGAGCACATAGGGGGAGCTAAACCTAGTGTGAGATTGTCACAGGTAACAATTTACAATGCTACAACACAAACTAAGGGAACAAAATTATATCAGAAATAATGATCAACATTCTAGCGATTCACATTGTTCAAGATGGAGCAAGAAAACAACTCACTATATCTCTCAAGTAAAATTAATCTTTGCGAGTCAATAAAAATGTTGTGGTTGTGAAACCCTAACATCATAGGAAATTAGATCAACTTTTAATTCAAAACAGATTTGAAAGAAAAGTTAAATATAATTTGAACCCAAGACAAAAGTAGACAATAAAAGTTTTCTCATGTGAAATGCGTTTTGAGAGGTTTACAACCGAATATAAAGTTTTATAATTGATCAAGAACACATGAAACTAGTTGTTTTAACCCACTTTTTCTTAGAATTATCGCTTTATTATGATACTGTCATTACACCGTATTCATGATAGATATATTTATCACATTTTAGTGCAATTTTCTTTCTCTACTCTCAAATTATTGGCAATGTAAGATAGATTCATTCCAAAGAGCATGGAGTGCGTGTACTCATCCTGTAGCAATTACTTTGCACCTCTTTAGGGAATTTCTTTGAGAATATGTGACATTGTGCTGTTGACATCAACATTTGTGTGGATGGGATACTACTATAGCTACCATGACATCACGTTGCTTAATACCTCCTATAAAATTATTGCAAAAGCCTTGGTTATTACGATTAAACCTATGGTGTGAGGAATTTTTAGAGCTAAGCAAACAAGGTTTATTGTTGACAGATTTATTCTTGATAATCTTATGTTGGCATGGGAAACTTGTGAATGGGCCCAACAAATGAGTCAAAATGCTATTTTGATCAAACTTGCTTTTGATTAGGCATACGATAGAATTCACTGAAACTTTATTCTTAATATGCTTCAATGGTTGGGCTTCAATCCTAAATTTCGAGCTCATATTGAAATGTTTTTTCAAAATGCTAATGCTAGGATTATTATCAATAATATGATGACATATCCATTTGCTTTACAGATATCCATCTAGCAAGGATGCCCCTTAGCTCCATATCACTTTGTTCTTACAATTGATGCTTTGAGTCATCTATTTCAAAGTGCCAATAACATGAAGCTGATTTCAAAAATCTCTGTTCCTAATAATGATGTAATTAATTCTCATTACGTTGATGACAAATTGTTATTTTTACAAATAAATAAAAAAATATTTCTAACATGGATATATTGGAGTTGTATTGTGTTGTTTTAGGATCTAAGCTTGCACATGATACAATTGAATTATTGATGGCTCAAGCCGAGGGTATTTCCCAATGAATTCCTTGAAATGGAAACAAATCAAACATGGGGAGATTACGAGATACCTCGAAATAACCTTTTGCATTGGGGTTTCTCTCTTTGATGTGTGGAATTGGTATCTTAATAGAGTAAAAAGTAAACTCTTCAATTAGGGGAATAAATTATTTTCTTTGGCTAGTAAAATCCAAGTAGCCAATAAAATATTTCATGCCACACATGTTTATTACTCTTCATGTTGGATGCCTTTAAAAAAGGATATGTAGACTTAATCAAAATTATTTGACAATTTCTTTCCGCTAAATGGGATGATAATAAGGGATTTATATCCTCATCATAGACTCATTGTATTTAGCCTAAATGTAAAGTCAGTTTGGGGCTAATAGATCTAAGAGCTCAAGGATTTTTTTTGGTTGCAAAATGGATTATGAGAGTTGTTCAAGGGAATGAACTGTGGAAGATCCTCATATGAAATAAAATTAACCATACCTCAATCAAAGGTAAATGGCAACAAGTGGAGTGATTAGATAAAATCATTCATGCTCCATTTTTCTCAATCAAGGCCTCTCCTCCCCTTTAGTCTATTTGGAAGGCTTGAGAACATATTTTTGTCATCCCTTAAAATGGAGAGAAAACTCACTTCAACATGGGTTCAACTTCTCCACCTCATCTATTTGGTGGAACAAACATATTCTTTATTAATATCAACCTCATGCTTTAAGATTTGCAAAACAACCCTACTTCCTATTTAAAAAAGGATTCTACGATGTTGTGGACCTTTGGGATTTTCTTATGATGAGTTGGTTACAATGACATATTGTTAAAACTCAATTTAGTTTGAACAACTACAAAGAGTTTTTTATTTTTGTATAGTCTTTAGTGCCATTGGAATTATCTATGAAATTATGTGCCTCTATCCAATGCAACTTCTTCAAAGATTGGTTATGGTTGTCCTCTTGTCCTTTTCTATTTTTTTCCCTTAAAAAGGTTTACTTGCAATCACTTCTTGGTTTGCCTTTAAAGTCTTAATTGAATTTGAAATGAAGTTGTAGGATCAGTGAAAAGTTTTGGTCAAAACTAACCAATCAAATTTGGAGATCAAAAGTCAATTCAGATGCTTAATTAATTGCTTGGAGGATTCTACATTACAAACTACCCATTGGGGATAGGTTGAAATGTATTATGATCCAATTGATTAATTTCCCATTTTGTCATAAGCATGAAAATATGAGGCATATTTTTTGGGGATGTCAATTTGTTAAAAAACAATGGAATGTCGTGTTTAATGACTTGCCTACTATTTTTGAACACAAATTAAGTTAGAAAGAGGCTCTTCTTGGGGTTGGGCTGCATTTCAATATTATTATTGTTGATGGTGTTAGACATGTTATTTTGTTGCATATTTAGAGAAATAGGTGTACAACTGTCTTCAATAACCATAATGATCACTAGTAATTTGTATTTTAAGGCTTTACTTTGGTGTATTTTATTGTCTTTCTTCTTTATTTTCTCAACTCCAGACAAAGGCTAAGAGGAATTTAAAGATGAAGTTTCAAATTCAACAAATCAAATTACAAGTTGGGCAACTACTAAATAAAAGGAAGGTTGACATTGGGCAAGGATTAAGACCTTTTTTGTAGAATTGATTGTTTAAGATTTTCGTTTCTATTGGCTCCTTGTCTTTAGTTGTTCCATTTCATGTTCAATCAATGCTATCACTCTGCCATGTTTTGTTAATACCATGGTTGTTCTATTGTTAGCAAGGTTGTTGGTTTATTTTGTACAACTTATTCATGCAAATATTCTCCTTGGAAAATCCAATTTTTTGTTTGTATTATGTTAGTTAACTTTGTTGATCTACTTTGTACAACTTATTCTTGCAGTGTTTAACTATTGTTTCATCTATGTAATTTGCATTCTTTCAATACAAGATAATTTCCTTAAACATTAGCCAATGAAAACATATTATTTTTAGGATTTTAGATGAGAAGGTAGGAAAAGAAGACCCAATCCGTAGCAACTTAACCCTAATTGCACACCCTAGCTATTTTTTAGCCATTTTTGTTGAAGCAACCACTTTGGTTCTTCATGATGAGATTATAGGCAAAAGAAAGAAATTTAGGAGGGGGTCCAAATAAGGTAGAAGGTGTGGAGGCAAACACTCTGAAGCATACATTTGATCAAGAAAAAATATAGAATGACATGTTAAAGATTAAGGAGACCAAGGAGAAGGGAGATTCGATTCTAGAGACTACATTCAACTCAATAGGAGAGAATGGTGAAAATGATGTCATTGCAATGGAAGAACAATATAGTGAGGAAATAAGTAAAAAATTAGAATTTAATCTCCCTAATGATGTTATGGATTGTATTTTTGAGTGTCAACATGTTGAAAATAGAGGTAATTATGTAGCTTAATACTTTGTAAAACTATGAGATTATAGATCTTAATAAGTGTTCTTTGTTACAAATTCTTTGTAGATGATTATCTATTTAGATTCATTTTACCATTTGTAGAAGTAGATAGAAGATTGTAGAAGAATAAGACCAAAAGATAGAAGTGACACAACATATACCGTGGAGAAACCCCTTCGAGAAAAAAATCCACCACTAGAATCAATAGTGCTTGTATTATTTAACCTTAGAATAAGATTACAATAATTCTTTATCAATCCTTGCTTGAGATTCTTGTTTTTCCTTCAACAAATATTCTTCACAACTTGCAATAAAATCTGATAGAACTCTCTTCAACTTGCTACAATTTATAGACAATAACAAGCCTTGTAAACTCCAAAGAGTTTACAATTACAAAGCACAAAACTCATTTCAGAAAACCTATGCCTATTCTTTGCAATTAGAGTTCTTCGGTGAAAAATAATGTCAAACCAAGTGCTTCATCAATTTGGGCATCTCAAACTGAAGTCCTAACTCAAAATTGATTACGAAGATATCTTGTAAGCTCCTCCTCAAAGTTGGCACCCAAGAATGGGCCCACTTCTCATGCAAAAGTGTTAACTCCAAGATGCCAACTTCGATGCCCAAGGTGGGTCCAAGTCAATCTTTGTTAATCAAACATATCTTCTCCATCAATTCATGCAAACATGATGCATGATTGATCATCCCCACT
>VDFB02003853.1:0-83348 GCA_007258455.2 Sequoia sempervirens | reverse complement strand
TAGGCATCGACCACGTACACAAGGTGATGTTGTTTACTCAATTTAATTTGGAAGGGTTTACAAAAATATGTCACTTTGAGCTAAGTGGCTAGTCAACTAAGGTTCAAAGACATGGGCACATAGGACTTGTGGTGTATCCTTACCAATTGGTGGCCAAATATTTTTAATAAATGCGTAGTATGGGTGATGACATCAAACTTTTATCAAATAAGCCTAACATGACCTTTCAAACATGGCACCAAGTTCAAAACATATCAGATATAGACCAATATGGACCTATAATGGAGTAATGATGTATTAAATATAATGGAGCCTTTTAAACCTTTGAAATTTAAAATCACCATTCAATCTTAGACCAAATTGACAACTGATTAGAAAGAACATAATTTGATAAGTGTTCCACCAAAAGTAACAATTGGTGAAAGAGAATTATGGTTGCAATGATATCATAAAATGATCAAGCAACTTAATTATTATTTCAAAACTATTATGCAAGATTGACCATGTGTACCACATGGAAAATGTGTTTTGGTGGTGATGATTGGAGCCATAAGGCCTAATCTATTGTGCACTAGAACTATCCCTCATTTTTACCAATTATCCATAAAATAGCTAAGTTTCCTAGCTTATTGAATGTCACCTCAACCATATTAAATTCCTCATTGAAGATCCATTAGGCCAATGGTAGTTCATTCACATTCAAATGCCATAGTAATGTCTTTTCACTCACATCATGCAAGGCATAGATATTGATAAAGAAAAATTCTCTATTATCTATGTTGAAAGGACCCAAAAAGCTTTGTTAAATGGGTCACAACTATGGGTAACATAGAGGGATTACCACTTGGCACCAACAAAGTTACAACATCACCTCAACCTTGCTTTTAATTATGTATAAAGTAGATAGAACTTGTTTTCCTATGAGATCTTCATTATCCATCTTATAATTTTGTACTATTTCAAAGGGATTCTTAGTTTAACCCATCAAGGACCCCATTTATATCATAGATGGAAAACTTTATTTATGTCATCTTGAGTAGTTGGTACAATTTATCATCAAAAACTATTAATTCATTATCAATTTCCTTTTAATTGTTCTAATATGCTAAAATAATGTGTAATTTTATAATATGATTTGATAGATTTGCGACAATTTTTAAACCACGAAGGAGAAGATAATCCTTCCATACCCTAGTTGCTTGGATGATTCCTATAATTTTACTGTTCGTTGTACTAATTGAGATTATAATTATTCTTTCGTCTTCAAGCATTTGTATCCATCCTTTTAAAAATAGTAGATATAGTGAATTGCATATTTATGCTTTCTACTTATCTCATTTGAGGTTGATATTAATCATATGTCATAATTTGATAGTTAAAAAATATATATCTCTCTTTTCTTTATACGAATTGGAGTAGCAATTCGTATAGTTCTTATTTCTTATGTTTCCATGGCAATATACATGTTTATATTAAATTTAACTTAGTTTCAAAATTAAATGTAAATTTTATATATTAATTATGTAGATATTTAGAAATGGCTTATTAGAATTTGCATTAGTTTAATTAGTATGATCATGCTTGTAGCAGTGATTTTTATTATGACACCATTTAGAGATTAGATAATGCATTGCATTTTTCAGACCAAACTATATATAATACCCTAAATCTGTCAAATAGAGATAGGTTGGTCACTATCCAATATGAGATTAAATGTATGATTGAGATCATTCAATCATACAACCCTTATGATGATATTAGCATTCAGCTCGAATTTTATGCTTCACATTCTACAAGTGTTACTATCCATGAGAAATGGCCATACATTAGTAGGCAAGTTTCGTTGGACATGGTTCAAAGCATGTTCCCATTTTATATAGGACAAGATTAAGTGTGATCATATTCCATCACTAGGTGCATGGATTTAGTTGTGGGTCCACTTATTTATCCCATATGGTTGGTAGGTCATAATGATTAGTTGTCACTATATTTTTTTAAACAATTATATAAAAGCTCACTTACATTTACATGATTATATATCTATTCCTACACATGTTGGACAAGGGTGAGGGATGTTCACAAACAAACCTTGGTATAGATGAGTAGATTTACCATCGCCATTGAATAAGAGGGCATTAGTTCGTCCAAACCTTTTGGATCTTCCAAAAAATTGGAATTAGGAGTAGTAATAGAGCTAGCATTGACCCCCTCTAGATATGAAAAATTTCATATTATAGCCACCATTACCAATGGTATTCATCAATTGAAATTTATTCATGTCAATAAATATATATTGCATCTACAAATTAGCATTCCTCCCACTGAGGCCACATCAACTAGCTATGATACTTTGATTTGTGTTAATATAGTATCACCACGTGATGTGGCATGGATGACTGGAGAGCATGATTTGCATAAGTTGAGAGAATGTCCAACATCCTCTACACAATGTAGGTGGATGTTAGGTAAAGGTATTATATAAATTTTAAATTAAATAAACCACATCATATGCTTACATTTCACATGGGTAAAAGTACAACTTATGTCACACTTTTATAAATGAATCAGCCAACACAAACAAAAATTCTCAACTTCGACCACATAAAAGTGGTATTTATGTTTTGAATTTCAAAATGATGTAAACTAATGAAATATAGAAATCTTGATGAAATTTATTCTTGTAGTTTTCAAAAAAATTAAAAAATTGTTTTGATATTTTTTTATAAACTTAAGAGCAAATTTTGAATTGCTAAAAATTTCAAGAAAAAGTGACGTTGATTTGACGTCATGAAAAAAATAGAAAAAACTTTATTTTCCCTTTAATTTTTCCCAAATAGACAACTTCAATATCTAGTGCATGGAAAAAATTAAAATTTTGATGTATATTTCCCTTGTAATAATGTGTTAAAGTCAAACATACTAGAATTTGATAGTTTTCATTTGACACAACTATTGTCTATTTTTTTATTCTTTTCAAAAAAAATATACTCTTTTCAAGAAGATTCTCTCCTCTAGTGCACCATATATTTTTCAATTTTTTTCAATATGTTTTATGTTTTTAATTTCTAATTAGCCTCATTTTTTATTTCAACAACCTGCTTGCATTATTTTTAAAAAATATATATTAAAACTAATCAAAATATCAAAAAAAGATATTTGGATTCTTCACTTTGAGCTCTACAAAAGGGTTTTTAGTTTTTTGAAAAAATATATTATGACTTAAGAAATATCATGTTCAAGTGGAAAGTTTCAGAATTTTTTGAAAAAGTGAGGTGGTTGCCAACAAGGATGCCACATATATAAAAGTATATAATTGAATTCATGTATGTAGATAAAAAATGATGTGCTTGGATATACTTTCATGTGGAGGGCTTGACACACATATCAAGGTAGGTCTCAAGACATGATTTAGTAGTCCTAGGTAGAGTGAAGCTCAATCCATCTATGGGAAGACACATAAGTCATGCTAGATATTTATCATGTGCACATGCATTTATATATAATTAATATTTTATGTGTTTATATATTTATCATGTGTATGCACTTGTTTCTTTATATCACGTGTGTATATGCATATACATTTATATGTTTAATTGTAGACTTGTATCTTCTTTTTTTTTATCAGTATAAGATATTTAAACTAAAATTTACAACTAATATAAAAAAATAAGATTTTAAGTTGTTAATTTAATACAATTTACTAACTAATTTAGTACAAATTAATTTTAGATCAAAATTTATAATTTACTAATCAAGAATCGTATTAAAAACATAAATTTCATTGTAATGTATGACTTGAATATAAATATAATATACCTCTTTTAAAGAAATTGTGAGATTCCATTATAAAATTTAATCATAATCATCAAGGAACAATAGTGATAAGACATACATAGATAATATCTTGTGACCATAGAAATTTAAAAGTAAGCATGTAGTAAGTTACATAAATAATATATTATAACCATAAACATGTGATAAGATGTAAGATGTAACATTTAGAAGGTAAAATAAGAATGAAATAACATATTAAATACACAAAAAAAAGATAAAAGGTGTAATATAGAAGGTGAAATGAGAATGAAATAATAGGGAGACTCGTAACAAACAAGACATAGTTAAAAAAAATAACAAGAAAAAAATATATAACACCTCATCTTCTCTCTTTAACCACTCAAACTTGTAGGAACTGAAAATCGGCTCACCCTAGGATCACCTAAAAAATAATAATATAACCTTCCACAAGAGAGTATGGCAAGGTAATAGCTTGCTTGATATGATATGATTACAAATATACAAGAGCCTTGCTTAAATAGACAAGGTGAGGGATAGGATTAGACAAGATCATGATTGTAGACACTAAAAATTATTCTCAACCTACAGTCCCATTTTCTAATAATTGTCTGTCTAACCCTAATTCCACCTAACTCTAACTCTCATCTAAACCTAATTTTTCTTCAAAATCTAATCCTATTCTTCTTCATGTCTTAATAATTAAATAATTTTAATTATTTAATTATGATTAATTTCCCTCTCATCATTTTATCAATTAATTAATCATTTAATCCTTTGCTTAATTTCATCTTTGATTAAATAAATATTTTAATTTGTTTAATCGTTTTAACCAAAGTTACTCTACAACTAATTAAATTATTTAATTTAGTTAATTATTCATTCCTTCAAAAATAAAAGAATTTTTATTTATTTAATTTTGAAAAAATTATCACTCAACTCTTACAAACTTCCACCTTTTTCTCTCCCTAACTCTTCCATCCCCATAAATTTCTCTCATTAACTCTTCCATTTCCATAAATCTCTCTCATTTACTCTTCCTTCCATAATTTTCTCCAATCAATTTCCACTAATTTCTACTTAGAAAATGAGAAACTTTCTCATGAAATTTGTCTTGTTTGATCTTGATTATTCATTTTCTATTTGATCTTGTATGTTCATTACACCAACCTCTTCTTCTATACATTTAGTCTTCAATCTCTTTAGTCTTGAACCACAGTCTTCAAACTTTCACCAAAACTATCGTCTTGAGCCTATTGATTTGTATACATAAAAAGCTCAAAGCAATGCATTTCAAATCTTACCAAGGCAAAGAAGAGAAGGGCAATAGAGGTCAATCAATGATGACATGGAAGGTACAACTGAATTTAATTGTTTTATTTATTTGTTTATGCTAATTTGTGCTTTATTGTTTGATTCGGGATTTAAAGCTTATTTGAAATAGTTGGTGGTTGTTGTGTGTGATTCCAAACCTAATTTCTCAATCCATAAAATGGTCAACATAACACGAAGTACTAACCTTCTTGGTTAACATTGTTGTTTGCAAGTTTTTGGTGTTTTATGTCTTGAAGATTGCAAGTACTTTCAAGAGGATATTAAAATCATGCTTTTTAGGAGCTATTTGAGGAATAATAAAAATCATGATTACATCCAGAAGGGTTGAATGATGAATTTTCATATATTATACCCCATATTTTTTATGCAGAATAGTGTTCTAGACTTTTAAAAACATGATTTTCAAGCACTTTATTTGTTAATCCCTACCTTGTACGAATCTATACTTCTTGAATGCAATTTTAGTGTTGTGCATTTTTTAATTCTGTTAATAATGTATGTGGTTTCATTCGTTGGTTAGAAAATGCATTCACAGAGCTTTAATCATTTTTTGAGACTGCTTACTCCTTTTTACAATTTTTGAAAATACTAACCGACAGTAAAATAGGCGTAACTTTCAAACCACTCATTGGATTTTCAAATTTTTACTGGCGTTGGAAAGTTGCTTATGATGTGCATGTTTTGGATCAAATAATTTCTTCAAATCAAAAATCAAAAATCAGGTATAATCAGTTAAATGAATGTTTTAATTTTAAACCTTGATTTTCTATGATTTCTTAAAAAATTTATTAAAAACATTCCCAAGAATTTTTTAATAATGTGCTTAATTTTATGATTTAAATTATTATGTTATGCCTTTTTACTAATCATCTAATGCAACACTTTTTTTCAAGCCAAAGATAAAAATATATAAACTACTAATCTACTTGTTGCAGGACGTTAAAGGTTTCCTGTAGACTACTAACTGGTTGGTTGCAGGTTCGTTTGTCAAAGAATCGAGTTTGAAACATTGTGTTTGTGATTTTTAGATTAGATAACACATAGCTTAGTGTGTTAAAAAGTTTTTTTTTTCCATTTATTGTGCACTTTCACGTTGTGTGTCAACCTAAGCAAGTGTGTGTATCCTCTCCCCTCACGCACTTGTGTGATCTTGGGCGTAAGAGAAACACACATTAGTCTCCTTTTTTATTTTAGCAGGAGGCCTTCCTTTGGATTTCATCACCCCAAGGTTTAACCTTAAGCATATTTCTCGACAAGCTATATCAAAGGGTGAGAACAGAAGTTGTACCCCAAGGAGTGGCCAACATCGTTCGAAGCCAGGCCACAAGATCCTTGGTCCATTAAGACTAGCTAGTGATGAGAGTGGGAGTGGGCCTCCTAATTCTTAGGCTATTAGACGAGATCTCTATTCATGGTAGTCCCCCACTAGACACCTTAGTTTTAAAAGCCTAGGAACCTTTTGATCATTACTTAGTGTAGTGCAAGGTATAATATCATGCCTGAAGCTACTCAACGTGTACGCCCTTGAGTGGAGATATAAATATTTGGGTTGGAATTCTTAGCTTCCTAAGGAGAGAGGAAAGGTGAACTTATTGTCATATTGGGCCTATGCCACTGGACCTCTAGCTATCCACTCTCGAAAGAGAAGCGTCTCACATTGATCTTGGTGTATTAACACTATAGTGTGGTGGGCCTACACCAAGTTAACAAACCAATTGAATAACTAGGTTGTGCTTGTATTTTGAGTGTCTTTATTTATGATAAACCTATGAATATATTGGCCTTTTGGCCTTAAGCCTTATGCCTTTTCAACCAAGAGTCAAAACACCCATTTTGTCTTATAAGTTTTTTATGTGTATTCTTGAAAAACTCCCACAAATAACCACTCTAAATGCATCTTTCTTAGGGAACCAACCATAGTCTACATTGAAACAAGTTAGGGTCTATCCTTTGAATCTAGTTTTTGAATTTAAGTGACCTAAGACCTATAAAACTTAGACTTCAATTTAGCTTTGCACATCCACCTTTGCATCTCAAATCTTGATTACATCCCTAAACTAAGGTTTGTCATCCAATGTCATAATCATCCACCCTTTAATTTCAAACTAGAAAATAAACCAACCATCATTAGACCTTGGTTATCCTTGGTAGTCTTGAATCTCACAAATTTTCATCCTCTTATCCACATTTGGCCCTAATCTCAACAGTCTAGTTAGGGTTTGACTTTTATCTCCCATCATCTTGATCATTATCCTTTTGAGATTTTAGAATTTCCTTGTGGTTACTTTGGTCTATTATCATTTTCACCACATCATCACCATTCATCAATCATACATATCAATCTTATCCTAGTTAGATTTTGATTTGACCATAGTCATCTTTTGATTGCTTGAATCTCTTATCTTTTCATCATGTTATCCCTTTAACAGTTAGGCCTAAACTCATAAGTCTAGTTTGGGTTTTGTTGATGGGAATTTATGCACTTCTCAACACAAGAAACACTCAAGTGTGATGCCTCTCTTAAAAGATGAAAATCTACAACTAAGTTTGAGAAAATCACCCCAAGGTCTCTCGAGTGTCAAGTCATGACTTTGCAAAAATAACTTAGTTGTTTGTTGTGATTTGTTGGTAATCACAAAGGGACATTTATGGTTGACAAAGCATGGAGTTTTCTTG
Source organism: Sequoia sempervirens (assembly GCA_007258455.2). NCBI lineage: Eukaryota > Viridiplantae > Streptophyta > Pinopsida > Cupressales > Cupressaceae > Sequoia > Sequoia sempervirens. The sequence continues at coordinate 75,545 of VDFB02003853.1, read as the reverse complement.
GGTCTATGATTAAGTTTCATATTTCTAGAATTGGATTAATAGTGACAACAACTTTGGTAGCAGTCTGAAACTTCTTTAAATCATCAGATTTGGATTTGTTGTGATGCTGAAAAACTTATGTTTAACTTAGTTTTTAAAAGAAAATTTAAAAGGTTGAAGGGTTTAGAAGTTTTCCTAAGTCTGAAACTAAGATGAACAGTAACAATGGCTAATGCTATAGTGGGCAGACTTCCAAACTGAGTTTTGTTTAACCAGGGACAGCCCACAGTATCACAAAACTAGTGCAATCTTCTAAGATTATTTACAGATTTTTAGATTGTACATTCATCCTTTTTGTATGAACATACAATTGAACTTGAGTGCAATAGAAAATGAAGCTTAGACTAACTTTACACAATAATTTTTCATCAACAAATTACAAAAAGTATGAGCTAGAAATGCATCAAACACTATAGCATGCATCCACCATTAAAGCTCGACATGAACTACTAATATAAAGTAAACTTAAAGTGAAATAGACAATGCTGAAATAAACTTTTGGAGGTAGAATCATGCACACATAAAGAATAATACACAAGAAACCATCAACTCAATGCTTTCCTTATATATTGCAGCAGTATGTCTTTACACAACAACTCATCTCTCTCTTTGAAAATGAGAGGATGCCACTATTTATAGTTTTCAAAAAGTAGAATGAATGGTCAAGATTCATTTACAATGAATGGCTCAGATTCATTCTAGTTTAGGGTTTCACCTAACTCCATATGAATACAAAAGTTTACAATATAAAAATAGACCATTTTGTCTTTTCCCTATTTTGTTTTGTAGCCTATTTTGTCTTCTAGTTGATTTTGGATTTTTTAGCTACTTTAGTAAATGCTCGTCATCTATTATGGGGTTTCCAACTTCCTTTTGTGATGTTGCATATTCAACAAACTTCCCAATTATAGCCAATAACTTCTCTTTAGAGAGGTCAGATTTAGAGATTTGGCAGGCAACTCTCTTAAATCCTTCCACCATTTAGTTTCGATGTTCTGTGCATTTTAGCGTAGCTTTGATTATTTGCTTTGACTCTACGAAGGCTCTCGTAGCAAAATCCATGAAGTCAATCGACAACGTGTCGCTGACCCCTTGCTCTATTCTCTTGTGGAATTCACATTTGATGGTCTCCTGATCTAGCTCCAAGGTAGGCATCTCATAGCTTGTCATCAGTTTCAAAAACTCATCACACTTGACTCGATGATCTATGATTTGCTCGTGATTGGCTTCCAATTCTAGCAGGGACCTTTCCAAAACCTCTTTCCTATATTCAAAATTCATCAGCCACACTTTGAGTAGCTAGGGGCCTTCTTTGGGCAACACCAGCTCCTTTTCCCAAGTTTCTCGAGAGAGTTTGAGGATGCTCTTTAGCTTCAGGTATGTAATCCTATAAAGTTCAAGAAACTCCCTATAGATCCCCATTACCTCCTCGACTTCCTTTTACAAAACCCGAAATTCCTTGTGTATCCTAGTTGCACGGTGGATGCCCTTGTTCACTGTGTCGATGACTATTTTGAACCAATTAGAAGTTGACTCGGTCTAGTTTTGAACAATCTTTCCATTTTATTAACTTCCTCTTAGGGAGCAAGGCAGGTGCAGGCGATTCTACTGGAGCTTCTTCTCCTAATGTTGTCCATTGTTGTATGAAGGCAATCCGTTTTGCTGCTTGTGATTTCAACTTCTCCTTTGTCAACTGATCTTTATTCATCTGTTGGAGGATGGTGGACAGTGACCCCTGAAATTCATCAATCTTTTGGGTGCAAGATGTCGGGCCTAGATTGATGGTAGTCACCTGATAATCCTTACCTTGGATGGTGCTTACATCCTTTTCAGCTACAGGAGTGTCCACTTGTAGTACCTTGGACCCAGAAGCATCAATAGTGATGTGCAATCTAATTTTTGGCTTCTTTTCCTTTTTGGTCTTTACTTGGGCTCTGGCTAAGATTGCCTCTAGTCGGGCCTTGGGTTTTGCAAGCATGGGAGCCTTTCTCTTGAGCTACTTCTCCAACCGTAAAGGAACCTTTGTTTAATGGCTAGGAGATTTATTATCTTCTCCTTCCTCTTGTTCTTTTGATGGCTCTTCCTTCTCATGTTCAGAGGCATCTTTGATGTTTTCTTCTTCTTTTTTTTGTTCCTCTTCTTGTATCATGGCTTCTCCTTTATTAGGCTCAACAAATTCCACATTTTCTCCAGCAATATTTTTGTCTTCTAGTGATGCCCCCTTGTTTTCTTCAACTTATTTCTTGGGCTCAACACTCTTTTCTTCTACATTCTCTTCTTCTTCTTCTTTATCTTTCTCTTGCTCTCCTTTCGGGGGTACTTCTTCACATATCAGGCCCTCATCTTGGCCAATTTGCAAAGGCTCATCAATTTTCTTTGATTCCACACCTATATCATTTTTCCCTTCATTGGAACGACATTCCTCTGGGTTTGCTTCTTCGTCCTTACGCCCTTGGGGTTGCTCACCTTTTGGCTCTTGGTCTGAGGTTTCAACTTCATAGTAGTCATCAAATTTTTTTGTATCTCCCTCCTCGAACATTTGTTGCCCTTCCTCCTCAGAGGCTACCTCATCTAAATCAACCCTTGATCTTCCCTCAGGATGCTCAAAATAATCCTCCTAATCGAAGTCCTCTAGTTAATTCCTTGACAATATCTTGTGTTGCTTCCTTAGGATTCTCCGTGCTTAGCCTCTCCATCTCCTTGGAAATTTTCATTGTATCCTCCATTTTAGGTGGCTCCATGGGAGGTGGATGAAGAGGCAAGGCAACAACAAGCTGGGCCATTAGCATTTTAATTTGTGGACTTAAGATCACCTCAGAGAGCTCAAATGGTGCGTTCTGCAAATATGTAGTGAAGGCATGTGGCAAGGAGAGGGGCACCATAGAGGTTGTTGGTAGAGAAGGTGGAAAAGTAGAAAGAGTTGGAAATGGAGGATAGAGTGAGGAAGATGACAACGAGGAGGTGGTGGAGGAAGAAGAGTCTAATACCACCATGGGGCAGTTAAGGAAGTGGAGGTGAGGTGGACAGAGATGTCCATAGTGGGCGGAGATGAGACGGGAAATGATTAGGGAGGGGAAGGCGATGGTGCAATGGCAGTGGTTGACGGGAGTGTAGTGGTGGGGGGTGGTGGTGAGTGATGTTGCTCAACTTCCTCCTCTTCTTTGTGCAGGGATACTTCCTCTTGGATGGTAGGCATTTTGAGAACAAAGGTTCCCGCCCTCTTCAACTTCTTTGGTGGCTTCTACCCTTCTATTGATTTTCTAGTGTAGACTTTGTGCTTGGGCTTCCACTCAGATGTATCCTTCCTTTTCCTCGATCTAGTGATGGGTGGAAACTTAGGAGCCTCACCCGATGATCCTACAATGACACCACTATCTGTTTCACTCTCTATCCCATCTTCGATCTCCCAAAAATTTAATTTTGTGCCTTGCTCATGCAATTGAGTTATTTTCTCATCTATTCATTGCTTGGTCCTATGCTCTATCAAGCGGGTGATAGTATCCAAATCAGTGACCTCCTGCTAGGCCCAGTCAATTACTGGCAATGACACATTTATTAGAGCATTATACTTTTCATCCAGAACATTGTCATCTTCAATGATTTGGTATGGGACTGGATATAAGTTAATGCCTTCACAAATTGGGTGGTCATCCTCATGTAGTGTCATCTTCTGACTTCACGGTCATCATCATAATTTTCCCAGAAATCTCCTACATGTGACCGGTGGGTGTACTACCTTCCAACTTGGTTCTTCAACTTTATGAGAGGGTCCAAGCCTCCTCTCTCTATATGTAGCTCAAAATTGTACTCTACAAGCTCCTTTTCAAAGTACCTACGCAAGGGGCAGCATGGCAAGAGTACATTCCCTATCCAAATGCGAGGGGATATGGGACCTCGACACAATGCCGATTGTGCAATAAAGTGTGGGTATTCTACAACTACCGAGTAAGTTCCAACAATATAATTCTATCATTTGGGTAATGAGGTGGTTAGTAGGGTCTTCCTAAGAATCCCTCTACTTTGATGTATGTGAACTTTGGAAATTGGATAAACCAATACCCGAAATCTTTCACCACTACTTTAGCATTGTGGGACATTCTCCTATGGTAGTCTCTTGATAAGGTGCGAATGATATACCCAATGAAGGAGTCATTAACTCCCCTATAATCCTTTTTGAAGTTCATGTATTGAAACTAAGGGTACAAAATCATACACCCTGAGTTGCCCCTTCTTTGTTCCTAGTATCCCAACACAATCCAATCCTTTATATGGGAATTTAACATCCAAGAGGTAGACCAGATAAGAGGTCATGTAAAACTGTGAAGTTTTCTTTACACCCACAAATTAATTGTGTAGATTCTCACTTATGATATTGGCCCAATGGAACTTGGCATTGCCCCCAAAATATTTCCTCTACAAAATAAAACATCCACTCCTCAAAGAATGAGGAAGTTGGGAGGCCCATTACTCTACTTAGAAGTGTGACTAAGTCATTGGCTTCTTCCACAAAATCACTTCTATATAGTGGTTAGGCACCTTGTTGGTACTGCCCCTCTTGTCATTTAGCCATGTTTGATTGATTGTCCTTTTGTAGCCAATAGAATCTTCTTTCCATACTTTCAAGGAAAATTCCTTCTCAACTTCCTCCATTTTTTCAAAGAGAGGAATGCCAATTTTTTTCCTGATAGACTAAGGAGACAAGTCTACCAGTACCCTTCCATCCCCGGTGACTATCCTTCTATTCTAAGGGTGATAACACTCTTGACAAGAAAAAACCAATTCTGGAGTGACTAGAGCAAGATGAAAGCCTGTTCTCTTTGCAAGTCCACTTTTCTTGATTCTTAGGGATTCCTCTGTCTTTGGGTCGACCATGACCCTTTGTCTAAACTCATCAATACTGACGTCCCCTAGATAAGTATCAGTAACCTTTCTCCAATTGGAGGTTATTTTCAAGGTACACTCAACCCCATGGAACTCATACTTCATTTGTGATATTCTTTCCTTTGTTTTTTTCTCCACTGGTTTCTCTATTGGTTCCATATATTCTGCACACAAAAGGTGCAGTAAGTGTCTTGACAAATTGGGAGCACAAGTCATTAGTTAAATCATGCTAATACAACATTAAATGTATTCATAAGCTTGAGAAAGACGCTAACATTCATCACATTTGATCATTTTAAGCTCATTTGTGGAGTTTGCAAAAATGTGGGTCTAGAAGTGTAGTTTTTTGCCCTGTAGAAGTTGCTAGTGCAAAATCCTTAAGGAACGACATAGGGAAGATGGACTTCCGCATGTGGCCACCTGATGGTGAATTTCTGCATGCTTTGATTATTGAGCAAATATAGTGTAAAACTATTAGGCATGTGTGAAAAATTGTGATGAGGACACTTGGAGTTGTTTTCTTTCATTTGAGTAGTCTTCTGAGTCAATGTGGAAGTTTGTGACGTAAAATCCATAAGGTGGAAGGTCATTAAAATATTGTAGCAAGGAATCGCCTCAAGTGGACGTTGTTCTATAGGTGATGTTCCACATAGTGGAACCCGCAAGGCTTCATGACTTGGTCAATTTCATCTAAAATACCTCGAGCATCTGAAGGAGGTCATTCTTAGTCATTTGGCTTGAAAGATTTGTCACTTTGCAGAATGCAAGATTTGGGAGTGTGAAATCCATGTGGTGGGTTGTCGTCGAGTTCTTGTCATGAGGCAGTGACCCAGGATGAGCATCGTTCCATGGATGGCAACACACATGGGCTTACCAATCGAGTCATTTAGTCTTACGATTAAACCCTTGTCATTTTGGGTGGCAACAATAAATACGGGATTTGCAATGTAGGGAGGAAATACGGTTTCACTGCTAAGAAACGGTCGGGGAATGAAAGCCTTCCGCAGACGGTTATTTGTGAAAGAAGACCCACAAAGGTGATTTGAATTGATTTATTTATTATTTGAGTCTAAGGTCAATGCTAATGGAATTAGAGAGAGTTGGATCCGCACAGCAGGAGGACGCACAGGCTTTGCCATGAAACAATAATTGTATAGGAACATCCTTCTGATAACAATGGGTTGCATGGGAAAATTTGCAAATTTCTTAATGTTTAATAGGTTGGGTGAGGGGGAACTTGAGATGGAAGGTCATGCTTGGTTGGTCATTAGTCACAACCACGGGAGGAATGGATTCCTACACATGGGATCCCACAAACCTCTGATGTTCATTAGGTACTCCCACTTGGTAAGGGCTTGAAGGTTTAACTGTGGTAGTCGATAGGGGAAGGGTTTTCATAAGTTTGGGTCAATTTAAATTGAATTTCCATGGGTAGACTCCTTCAATAGGAAGATCCACGAAGAATAGTTTAAGGTTTCATAGGTTTAACCCCAAGGTTTTTGATTTAAATCTATAATTTTCAATCTTGTTCGCACTTCGGAACCTCTTAAGCAAATGATTTTAAAACACATAAGCCAAGGCTTAATTGCATACCTTAATCATGTGTATGGAGGAAACAAATATCAATGGGGTCTCACGCTTCTCCTTCTTGCTTTCAAATTTGAATATTGTGAGTGAAAATGATAGCTCGGGGGCAACATATTTATATGCAATCCTACCATTAATGCCAACATTAATTGTAGGTATGGTAGGGCACGGGTTGGTTGAGTTGCAGAAACCTAATGAATGAAAGACGTTAGATCAAAGGTCATGCAGGAAAGTTTGATGCGGTATCCATGTTGCAAGCAGACAAGGGTAGATCGTCATAACTTTCATTTTTTTTAGATCTAGGCATCCCTTTTGATTAGTTTGGTTAATCCTCATCTTTCAAGATCAAAACCCATAACCATACATCATTTATCATCACCTTCCTCAACCATCCAAAATCCAGAATCATACACCATATTCCATTTATCATTTGCATAATCATTTAAAATAAAAAAATCCAAAAACATTAGCATTCTTTGCATAATCATTTCATTTTAAAACATCAAAAATCCAAAATACCAAAAAAAAGAAAACTTTCAAAAATCCAAAATCCAAATTATTTTTGAAAAACCAAAAAAGTATTTGATTGCTTATCCTTACCTCTTGCTAGGGTTTAGAATACAACTAAGGATCTACTCACACATTCACATCAAACTCAAACTCAACACAACCTATGGCACAATATCAATATTTGAAAATGCTTAATCAAAACAACTCACCTATCTATCAAACACCAAATTATCAAAATATAAACTCATCCATGGGTCCCATACCAAATTTAAACTACAATGTTTAAGAAAATACCATTCCAATGTAATCGTCAACAGTAGAAGAAATACTATTCCAACATGTGCAAGCTTTGAAACAAAATATGGTTGATATACAAGTTGTTAGACTAAAAAAGAAATACCTAACGGAGGACATATTTTATCCCATTCCTATAAGTACACACATACCACCTTACCCTCCTTACTAACAACCCATGATCCCTAGTAACCCCTCCATCTCTCATTCATACCAACAAATCAACCACAACAAGCCACAAGGTTATGCACAACCTACCAATGATGTTCAAAACAATCCTCAACATGGTTCCCTTAGACCTAATCTACCTCCAAAATGACAATTTACACCTCTAGGGGAATTGATCAAATCAATCTTAAATAAAATCTTGCATTCTAATTTTATTCAACTCCTAAAATCCAGACATTATGACCTTGGCCTTGTTAAACCATCCTAGTGGAACGATAATGCCTTTTGTGAATTCCACAGGAACAAAGGACATAGAACTTCACCATGCTTCAAACTCAAGAACATCATCCAAGATCTTATAGAATGGGGAGACATAGAAATTGATGACCCTATTGGATCCTCAAATATAGATCATACTATATTCAAGGACCCTTTGCAAAATCATGGTTAAGGACAAGCCTCTAGTTTGGGATCAAATTCCAAAATTAATACTAATACCAATTATATAAATGTGGCTTATGAGTACATGGTTAATCATATCCGACAATTGGATAACAATGTCTTGACCATAACTATCAAGGACAAAAGTCCTGAGTGTGTTGTAACTACTCATAGATCCAAAGTGGTTCTACAAGGAGCCACTTATAGACCCCAACCACCTAATAAATACAATGTTTTGGATCATCTAGGAAAAACCCCTACTCAAATGTCTATCCTTGAGCTATTTTGTACATCACCCGCACATAGAGCTATATTGGATAAAGCATTGCAAGAGTCTTTCATTCCCACATATCTGGATGTTAATCAATTTCAGGCTATGGTTGGGTATCTTGCTACCACCCACCATGTCACCTTTACTAAAAATGATGTCCCTTATGACAAACCCTGACACAATGATGCTCTCCATCTAGAATATTCATTAATAAGCACAAAATCAAATGAGTCTTGGTAAATGGTGGGGTAGGCTTGAATAGTTGCACTATGAAATTGGTTACTATACTAGGATTTTTTTAGGCAAGTATTGATGCTTCTAAAAGGATTTTAATAAAGGCTTATAATGATGTGAAGCATTCCTCTAAGGGTTCCATTACCCTTCCCATCAATGTTGGTCCATAAGTGGAAAACATAGTATATCAAGTCTTGGATCTAGATCTTCCCTACAATCTACTCCTCAGTCGTCCATGGATTCATTCCATGAAGGTGATTCCTTCCATCTATCATCAATTCCTTAAATTCCCTTATAATGGAGTGGAAATTACCATATCAGGAGACACTAATCCATTTCAATACTGTAGCAATTTGAAGGGCATTCCTAAGTGTCAAGTTCCAATCGATAAAGAAGCCTCATTGACTACTTCCTCATATTACATAAATCCCACATCACTTACCAAGTCTTCATTTCCTCCCATATCCCTTCCTAAATAAAAGGTCTAGATCCAAGATAAGGGATGCAACAAGTATACTATGGCAGATTCTTTTTGCATCAACAAGTTGCCCACATCTCCTAAGTCTTATGGTAAAACACATCCTATTTAAAAGGACTCAAAAACCATTATTCAATATCATCCCCCTACTACTTCTGCTAAATGGGGAGAACTAGATAAAGTGTTGACAAGGACATTTCTACCTAGCTATATCAAGATAAAGAAGATTCCATGTAGGTTCAATTACTAGTCAATTAGTATGGTAAAGGATTTTGTATAATGAAATAGAAAGGATATGATGGTCTTAGTGATTTGGGAGCACAAAATAAAGGAATTATAGAGTTGATCCAACATAAATGTCTACCTAGAAATAGAGGGATTGGATCTATATACCACTAAAATTGAATGCTTTGAATGCTAAGTGGATTGCAAGTGAAGATGTTAATGCTTCTAAGGATATCCAGATTCTTAACGATGATGTTAAGTCAGCTCTAGATCTTTATGAGAACATACAAACAAATGAAAATGCCTAGATGATTTTTTTTTGGGATCCTGAAGATCCTCCAGTCCTTACCATATCTGCTCCATCCCAATCCTTTCACATCCATGATAATCCCATGTTTGATCATGATATCTATGATAATCCACTTTTTTATCATGATCCTATTGAGGACATTCAAGATCATCCCTTTTCATCCCATGATCCTTTTCCCCTCACAAAATATTTTGAGCTATCATCCTTTCATTTTGATAATCTTGACTCAAGGTATGCATCTCCTACTATTACCTCTGCTAAACCTTCTTTCCAACTGGTTAAACATGTGCAAGCCTCTTTTGATATTAACAGTTCCAAAAAGGATAGTCAGGAAGAATCCATCGGGTGCATCACCAACCTTTTTAATGAACCATGCATTCTTTCCATCCCATCTGACTCATCCCTTTCATCCATCTAATTTATCTCATCCAAATCATCCACTTCATAGACATGGATCAACAAGTATCATCCCAAGAAATAATAAGGATATAAATCAAGAATCAAAAGTAAAAATACCTTTTTCAAATGGAGATCCAAAATCAAAAGAAAGCAAGCAAAGAAATAAAGATCAAGAAAATTCCTTTAGTCAAAATCAAAAGCTATTGGAAAAATCAAAGTTAAAAAAAAAGAGTAAAAAATGAAAGTAAGTAAAAATTGATCTCTAATTATGCCTCTTCATCCAAAATAACTAGGGGCATTTGTTAGAGCAAAATATCAAAAAATGAGCTTGTTGATCCAAAGTCTCCATCTTCATATGTCATTTTCACGCAATCCATACAATACACCTAACCCACCCACATCCATACTCTCATCATATTACTCCATCCCCCTTTGTGATGTTTCTCAATGGACCTTTGATGGCAACCCCTTCACATGTTGTAACTCACTGGTTACTCGAACTCCTTTTCCTATGAAGCCTAACGACCCATATAGTATGCACATTAGGAATCATACCCTAGCTCACTTTGTATACCACATAAATCATCTTCCATATCCATCCATATTATACCATTCATACCCTTCCATCTAGCATGGTCATCCATATATTAAGGAGGATTTGCCATGATTGCAGCATCATCCGACTTTTAAAAAATGAAAAATTTGAAAAAATACAAAAAAAATACAAAAAAACCAAAAAACCAAAAATTGTCACCTTGATGAAAACCTAGCAAATAGACGTCTTGTGCACAACATCAAAAATATAAAAAAATTGAAAAAATGAAAAATCAAAATTTTAAAAAAATAGTAAAGAGAAATAATTTTCCCTCTAGTGAAACTAGTTTGGTGGCGCTTTGGGTAAGTACCACGATGAAAACCTAGAAAACAAGCACCATGTGTATTAGGCTAATGCTTCTCCATCTACCATTATTCTATCTAGTTTTTCACTTTGTATTCACCTTCATAATAATTTTCTATTTCACATACACTCATAATAAAGCTACTTATCCCTCTTATGGCCTGAATTTTTTTGGTATTTAGCATCATTCGCTTCTCATTCCCCATCCCCAATAAAATTAGTTCACCCCATGCTTGTCCACATTCGGTCTTATGACTAACTGTGGGAAAATCCTAGGTCTAGGATTTTCATATGGGACCCTTGATGAATGTTTTAGAGGATACCCTTAGATTATTTGTCCTACTACTAGCATCATTCACCAACTCATTTTCCATAATAACAATTAACAATCCATATTAAACAACGCACCTTTCATGATAAACAATTTGAAACCTATACTAAGATTTATCATCCATTGTCATTTTCCTTCCACAATAAATTTTCCCTTACTAAGAAAAACACTTTGTTTGAACACAAAAAAAAAGAAAAAAGATCAATGAGCTTAACAAATCATGGAACAACAAAGGAACTATCAAACTAGCCTTCAAGTCTTACTGATCAATTGCATATCTTCATCATTTGTCTTCAATAAGTGTCTTTTGTCTTATATGGGTTGTTGCATTACTTGAAACGAGACCATGCATCTTATACAAGCTACTTCATTCTTGAAACCAGACACTCTTTATACTATCATTCTTTATCTTTGGCAAGAAGATCTAAATGGTTGTTGACTTGTTTGGTCTAGTGAGTGTTATCTTTTACTTGATTTATGATTTATCATGTTCTTATGCTACTTGAGGATATCCGCAAGTGATTAGAGGAGAGATGATGGATCATGAATTTTTTCTTTTTGATTTATGTTTGTGGTTTGTCTTAACAATATGGTTGGGGCAATTAGGTTCCTAGTATGAGTCATGAAAATTCATGTCTATGATGCATCTGTTTATGCGAAGGGATAATATTTCATACCTTGGTCTTTCCATACCTCAGTGGCTGTTATTCATTTTCAAATTAAAAATTCTCTATGATGATATTTGTACACAAATCAAAGCTCAAATTCTATCCTACCAATCCATATCCAATCTTCATCCATTTCAAATCCCATGCTTCCATTCTATCTCAGTCAATCAATCTTCTTTACATCTGATTTAAATCAAGCTAACCATTCTTCAATTCTTACTAGACTTTTCTTCTAGGTTATATTCTTCTATCCAAATGCATTAATCCATATTATCCAAAAATTTGACTCAATTTTTAGATTTTTCAACCAATTTCCTGAGGAAGCATCATAATCCCGCTACTGTAATAAAGAGATTTTTGTACAATAATCTCGCTACACTAGGGAAAGGCTTGGTTAGATTTTTTTTTATTTTTCTTTGAAACAATGGTACTTCAAACATTGTATCAAAGAGGGACAAAATGTAGACACTCAAAATTATCCTTAACTTGCAGTCCCATTTTCTGACTAATTGTTCGTCTAACCTTAATTCTACCTAACCCTAACTCTAGTCTAAACCTAATTTTTCTTCTAAATCTAAACCTATTCTTCTTCACGTCTTAATAATTAAATTATTTAAATTATTTAAATATGATTAATATTCCTCTCATCATTTTGTCGATTAAATAATTATTTTTAATTATTTAATCCTTTTCCTAATTTCATCTTTGATCAAATAAATATTTTAATTTGTTTAAGTATTTTAATCAAAGTTCCTCTATAATTAATTAAATTATTTAATTTTATTAATTATTCATGCCTTTGAAAATAAATGAAATTTTATTTATTTATTTTAAAAAAATTTCTCACTCAACTCTTACAAACCTCCACCTTTTTTCTCTCCTTAACTCTTTTGTCTCCATAAATCTCTCTCGTTAACTCTTCCATCTCCATAGATCTATCTCATTTACTCTTCCATTCCCATAATTTTCTCCAATCAATTTCCACTAATTTCTACTTGGAAAATGTGCAACTTTCTCATGAAGGTTGTCTCATTCGATCTCAAACATTCATTTTCTATTCGATCTTGTTTGTTCACTATGTCAACCTCTTCTATAAATTTGGTCTTCAATCTATTTATTCTTGAACCACAGTCTTCAAACTTTCATCGAAACTATCGTCTTGAGTCTATTGATTTGTGTACACAAAAAGCTGAGAGAAACACATTTCAAATCTTACCAAGGCATAGAAGAGAAGAGCAATAGAGGCCAATCAATGATGGCATGGAAGGTATAACTGAGTTTAATTGTTTTATTTAATATTTTATGACAATTTGTGCTTTATTGTTTGATTGGGAATTTAAAGCTTATTTCTAATTGTAGAACCCCAATCCCAAACCTACACAAACACAAGAAACAAATACAATATTAGATCAAATGCAAGTGAGAATCAAGATTCCCCACGAAATCTATTTAAATTGCAAAGGACAAGAAATGAGATGAAGAACATAAGCAAACATAAACGAAAGCTATCAAATCCTATTTAATGTAAAGCAAACTCTTGATACCATGGGGGAATTGGTGACAATTTGATGTGAAAATTGGCCTTTTTCCCAACTCCTGTGATGCAATGTTGATGAGTGATCTACTTTGTTAAAGATTCAATTGAGCTCCATAATGAAAAATATGCATAACCTAGCTAAGACCTTGATAAAATTGATGGAAATAGATATGCTTGAGGATGAAATTGAGTATAGTAGACTTGCTCAAATTGTGGATGATCAAAATGAGGAGAGAGACCTCTTATTTATAGAAAGACAAGATGGAAGAATGCCCAAAATGAAGCAATGTGGGACTAATCTTCAACCAATGGGCAAGTGCCACTTGTCAAGAGGTGAATGGGCAAAGGATGTGCACATTTTGATGAATGTACCCATAAATGCAAATAGGTGGAATTTCAAAATAGTGAAATGACAAGTTTGAGGGGGATGAAAATGAATTAAATGCCACTTGGCTCAATGCACAAGGACATGTAAGAGAGAATGAATGTCTTGTTGGAAGGACAAATCCACTTGGAAGGATTTTAAATTTGAAAGAATATTCCTCTAAAGATGCCAAGTTGAGAGAAAATAAAGATTTAATAAATTAATTAAATGTATTTTCATGTGCAAGTGGCAAAAGCTAGAGGATGGGACATGGATTAGAGTTAGCATTAATCAAGATTTGATTAATTAAGATGATGTTAGGTGATTTGACAATTTTGACTTAGATTTTTGGATTTAAATAAATCAAAGTTGAGAGGAAAATGATTTAGACTTAGTTAAATAAAGATTTTAATTTATTTAACTAAAGGGGATAATGTTAAATTAAATAAAATAAGGTTAATTTATTTAATTTAATAAGATGACTTTAGAGATTTAATCAAATAAAATGAATTATTTAATTAAATAGAGATTAGAGGATTAATTAAATAACATTGATTTATTTAATTAATGAGAGAGAGTGACTTAATCGGATAAAATTGATTTATTTAATTAAGAGAGGAAAATTGATGAATTTAATTAAATAAGGGTATTCAATTAAATGGTTAGACAGAGGGATGATTCAGGATGAAGCGGTGTTAGTTAAATCAAGATCAGGTGTGTAATGTCAATTAGTAGTTTTTATGTGTCTACATTTTTCCCCTCTTTGAAGCGATGCACTTATTGTGTTGGTTCAAAGAATAAACATGCCTCGATCAAAAGCCAAAAACTTCCTGATTTTCAAAATGCCCAAACGTTTCCCTGGTGAATGAATTATGCTAACATATTGCCCCCTCGAGAGATCAGATGAAAATTACAACTTTTTTGGGTGAACTCACTAAAAAAAGAGGACAAGGTTCTTGACAGGTCCAAAAAGGCTCTGGAAGGTCAAAGACATGCCAAAACGATGCAAAATGGCCCATGGACAGACAAAAACAGGCTCAGGAGGCCAAAACCCTAGCAAGACGGCTAAATAGGGTAAAAAAACCCTAACTTTTAGGCTTAATATAGGCCTTGGGGGGCCACTTCCAATTCATTTGCACATTTAGCCTTCAAAGATTTTGCACTTTTGAGCATTGCCCCTTCGCAAGATGGCGCAATGACAACTTCCCTGACACATCTTGGATCGAGTATGCACACACCAGAGGTTTCCTGGCAATGGACCACCGGTGAGTCAACTTGACTCGACCTTGTTTTTCAATTTTTGTGCGCATTTAATAGCTTAGAATTTTAGGTTTTTTTGCAACAGTCCAATATAGCGCCACTGGAAACTCCTTTTCGGTGTTGCGCAGCCTCAAACAATGGCGTAGTTGCAAATAGCGATGCTACGGTGTAGTTTGGAATTAGGGTTCAAATTTCAAACTAAACCGCATATGTGAAGTGCACCACCGTGGGCCTCTTTTCCATTAGGGTTTTTATTAAACTGAGTCACCTTCTCAAACTGTGATGTCACAATGGAGTTTGAGAGTTAAAAGCTCCTAGCGGTGTAGTTTGGAACTTTCAAACTGTGTCGCACCCACAAACAGTGACACGTGGGCTATTTTGGGTATGCCAAGAGAAGTCAAGATTGCGATTTTTGATGAATTTTAATGCGATGGCTTTTCTGATGCAGGAGGAGGTGTTGATAGTCACTCACGTGAGCACATGTCTTGAGATCTTTTTTCGCATTTTGCAGGGTATGTTCGAGTGACAGCAAGAGCACTTGGGGGCAATTGGCCTCTAGTATATTGCATATGCACCGTCAGTTAGGACACATTTGGGGATGATGACAATGCTTGCAAAGTGGTTGCACAGCGAGACATCCTCCTTCCACCTTCCGACAAGTGAGGCCATAGTCACACTAGAGGATGTGTGACGAATACTCAAATTACCCATCCACGAAGAGCACATGATATACGATGGGGATGCTAGGAGGGAGGCCTGCTATGATGTAATGGGCCTTGATGAGATTGTCTTTTGTGAGGGATAGATCGATTTGGAGCATTACAGGCTCATCGTGTCACCCTTTCAATTGGTTATAACAGCTATCATATCAGGTCTTGCTGCACCAAATCGGTGAGGCTGATACTTCAGCCCTAGATGGGGGCTCTCTTGGGAGCACATGGTCTAGTGACGAGTATGCTTTGTGTGGGGGCTAGTATTGTTGGCCTCATTGTACAGAGATCTACATGAGTTCGCATATGTTGATGATAGAGCCATTGGGGTGGGGGTCACACTCCTCCACATTTGGTTCTGGGAGCACATTGCTGTGCTTCGTTCGAGAGTCGTTCTAGTTGATATGGAGCCAGATGATCCAGTTGTTTGGTGATACAGAGGAGGTGTTTCCTTCACACACATAGGAAAACACGAGATTCACCACTAGAGGAGAGTCCTAGATGATATGCGAGCCTTCACATGGAAGCATATCTTAGATGGCCCGCCTGGTATGATGATGTGCAACAGAACTTTGTTGCTTGGCAAGATAGGCTTATGCAGGGCAGGGAGCACACTATGCTCAAGAGGTACTTGTCGGTCCGCATACAAAGACAATTTGGGGAGCCCCAGGATAGGCCTGATGACTAGTATGTTATGATATTTGCATGTACGATGAGTCAGACCTCATGGGGTTGATACATTACTACAGCTGAGGTGGTATAGAGTTTCATGCAACAGTGGCCAGGCCATGGCCATATGATCAGGGTTAGGCAGATGTGAGTACTAAACATGCATACAAAGATTGGTTTTGACCACCTCTTCAATTAATAGTACTAGGCACACCTTCCACATGACACAGGGCCAAAGGAAGAGGAGCAGGTCAAGGGCGGGAACAAGGAGGCCGAGGGGGAAAAGACGAGGATGAGGATGGAGATGGTCCATCACATTAGCTAAATCAAGACAAGGTCCCATAGGATAAGCCCCACTAGGATGCCCCAAGATAGGACCAAGACTAGGGGTGACAAGATAGACAAGATGGGTAGGACGGACATGATGGCTAGCCACCACGGGATCAGGGACTTCCACCATCGACCGATTAGAGAGATGCTTAGATATTATAGCTATAGGCTCAGGTGGAAGGCTTACAAGGAGATGTGGCTTCCTTAATGGAAGAGTGGGACCAACTGAGACAGGAGAGTGACTAGGATGCCCAACAAAGGCAGGCTGCAGAGATTAGAGTTGCTTAGGAGACAAGTCATTGTCAACAGCTGGAGAGCATGTTCGCCTCCTCCTCTCGGAGCTTAGTTTCGTTGCATGCATATAGAGAGGCAGTTAGAGAGGCTAACTATTACAGGGTCCATTATCATCAGGTCGTGCCCCGAGTGTCCCAGGTCCCAAATTTTTCATAGGAGACAAGGTACAAAGCCCCTGAGGACCACAGAGAGAGACAACCTGGTGAGGGTGAGGGTAGCCAGAAAGGTTAGTGAATTTTTTGATCAGAGACATGATTATTTTTGTGCCCCATGGGCTCATTTTTGATATCCACATGGGCCATTGTACTCCATTGACATACACATGTATATTTTGATCTGATTTTGTACCATGATAGTGTACACTTTGATGATATATGATGTGATGATTCGATGCAATATGATGCGTTCTTATTTTATTTATGCATTATGGATGCCTTTTCTTTCTCTATGTGATGCAATGTGATGTAATGATGTTATATGATGGATGCATTTATTTCTTAGTATCTTTCTATGTTAGTGTATGGATGCAATGCAAATGATTTATATTATGTCCTATGTGATGATGGAAATGTGATGTACTATGATGTATTATGGTTATATGTGATGATGGAAATGTGATGAGATGCTTTCTTTTTCAATATCTTTTTTGTAACGATGCAAAATGCAATGATTGTGCTACTAACATGTCTATATTATGCCCCTAATGGATGATGATGAATTGCAATCTTTTTCTCTTTTCATTATCTTTTCTCATGCATTATATGGTGATGCATTTCTATGATGCTTATGTCATGATGATCTTATGCAAATGATGCTTATATATGTTATATGGATATTTGTGATAATGTTTATGATATGATGCAAATGATGTTTTATATGATTTATGAATATGATGATGCAAATGAATGCAAATGTGTAAATGATGACATGCTTAGAATAACCAATCTATATTATGGAAATGATAGAAATGCAATGCATGTGATATGATTTAATATTTCCTATATGATATGATATGCAATATGCAATATGCAGATGGTTTGTGGATGTAGGATGGATGCATATATGATGATGTGCGATTAACTGTCATGGTACTATGTTAGCACAAAAAGAGGATAGAAGAAAGCAAGAGATTCCAACAAGACACAAGATGATGGTAATGATGATGATGATGATGATGATTTGCTTGTCGAGGAGTTGGGATTTTAAAAGGGCCAATTACCTTATGTTTGATTACACACATAGGCACGAGCATCAAGGTATAAAGAATTAGGATGGCGTTGCACCTAGTCAATGGAACCTTATTTAAAATGCAGTTCAGATATTCTAAATTTCTCAGACCAAAACATAGTAAGGAAAGCCTTCCTATTTGGTCAACAAGACACCTAAAACACCTTCCCTACATCCAAACAAAGCACACATGACCACAGTTATATTACAAGAATATCCAACAAGCACAATAGATAATGATCATTGCCCCATTCCTTTCTCTCTAAATCCCTTTGCTTGGGACATCATAGAGAGGTCATTGAAATGCGCGTAAAAAGATAAAGTAAACAAACAAGCTAATGTTCTTCAAAACTACTATCCAAGACTAAACTACGATGATGCCTGATATTGATGTCCATTGTAGGACGGATGCATCCTAGGAAATGATGATATCAAATGATTGATTTGGGATTGACTGGATGATAAGCTATTGACACAAAGAGTTGACCAACTTGTTTACTTACTGACCTAGACTTGAGACTTTGACATTTGAGTTTTCACTTTTTGAATCTGCTAGACTTGTTTTTGATTGTTTCACCAAAGGTTGAGGATGACAATTGATTTATTATGAGCGGATGTTTATTGCGGGTGAGAGAAAGATGAGATAGATGGATTTTTTCAAATATTTGGATGTTTTTGATGTTTTTGAAATATTTTGAGGCTATTTTTGGTATTTTCAAGATTTTACAAATGTTTTGATTTTCAAAATTTCCAATGTTTTGGGATTTTTCAAGATTTTGACCAAGAGAATAACCTAAAGACCTATCTTAGGGGCCTTGGGGTCTGATTAATAGATTAGCCTTGCCTACGTTATACACGCAGAGACCACGTAGTTTGACTAACACAAACTCGATTATTGATGAGATATGAACAAATGGATTGCCAGTTTATTATGACAAGCTCCTAAAGGACTGACCTAAGTGTCTTGGGGGATGATCAAAGATCAACCTTGCCTATGTTCAAAGCTTAGAAATGACATAGTTTGAAAAGACGACTCTATTTTTTACTTTTTTGACTTTTTGACCTATTTTGGGATTTTGATATGTTTTGAATGTTTTTGGATTTTGTGATTTTCTGATGTTTTTGGATTTTTGGATTTTTGGGATTTTCTAATTTTGGGATTTCAAGAACGTACATGAATTCGATCTGATGAGAACATGCCCCCAGCATGAAGCAAAAGACTACTCCTATAAAGGCAGGAAAAACTAACTTTGAGAATGGGCCGAGTAGTATTAGGAGGGATCATGACACAAACACATGACCAAGCTATGATGCAGATGCAGATGGGTGATGGATGGAGCTATGGAATGTGATGGATGATGAAAGCATAATGGATGAATGGTTTAGAACAAGCCGTGAAGATCCTGGTGGATGAAAAGTGCTTATTTACACAAGGCACCTATTTGCAAGGTTTTCAACAAGGTACTTGTCCAATTCGCCACTGAAGTGGTTTTCACTAGAGGACGATTTTTCTCTTTACTATTTTTGATATTTTTTTCTAATTTTTTTGGATTTTTTCTTTTTTATTTTATTTTTTTTGTTGTGACCAAGACACCTGTTTGCCAGGTTTTCATCAGGGTGACCATTTTTTCAGACATTTTCAGATTTTTTTTGTATTTTGGTTTTATACCTTGAAAGATTTAGGCATAATTTTTTTGAGATGGGAGCTATTGATGGGCTCCTACAGAGGCTCGCATTCAGGAGTTGATAACTGATATGCCCCTGACTTATAGCTGACTGTGATGATGAATGGTCCCAACTAGTTGGGCTCAAATTTTCCTTTGTCGTTTGGGTTTGGGATGTTCTTCTAATTCTCTTTTAGCACAAGTTCTCCAATTTAGAATGTTCAACTCTTGATCTTCTTGTTATAACCCCTCTTAAGTCAGTTTTGATAAACTTGTAAATGATTTAAGGTCTCCATACATTGCTCATCCAGCCGCTCCAGCTCATTCAGTCTTGAAACCTAGTATTCTTCATCTGTGATGAGGTTTTGCAGTGATATTCTTAGTGATAAGAGCTTGATCTTGATGGGTAATATGGCTTCTAATTCGTAGACCAGGGAGAATGGGGTGGCACCTGTTAGTGTGCAAATGTTGGTTCGATAGGCCCAGAGGGCAAGATTTAGCTACAAATGCCAGTCACGACCTACGTCATTGACTATCTTTTTGAGGATCTTCATAATGGTTTTATTGGTGGCTTCTACCTAGCCATTGCCTTGGGGATAATATGGAGTGGAAAAGTGATGTTGGATTTTGAATTTGTCACATAGGTCGTGAACCTCCTGAATCTTGAAGGGTATCCCATTATTTGAGATAATAGCTTGGGGGACACCATAGCGGCATATTAAGTAGTTTAGGATGAACTTAGATATCTGCCTTCTAGTGATGTATGTCATGGGTATGGCTTCCACCCACTTGGCGAAATACTCAGTGGAAATAATGATAAACTTGTGGTCATTGGATGAGGTGGGGTGATTTTTCCAACAATATTGAGCCCCCACTACGAAAAGGGACAAGGTGTGACAATAGGATGGAGCTCTTGAGTTGGAGCATGGATGAGGTTCCCATGTTGCCGACATTGTAAACACCTTATGACGTAGTCATGTGCTTCTCTTTCCATAGTAGGCCAATAATACCCCATCCTCAATAATTTTTTAGCCAAGGTCATTCCACTTGAGTGCGAACCACAAATACCATTTTGTACCTCAGTTAAAGTAGTCAAGGCTTCTTCAACATTTAGGCAACGTAACAAGATTCCTTCTATGCTCCTACAATAAAGGGTTTCTCCTAGGGTAACAAACCGAGATTCTTTCTTGACAAAGGTTTTCTTAAAGTTTGAGGTTATGTTAGCTGTGAGGACTTCTATTCTTAGATAAGTGTATATGTCGTGGTACCAAGGATTACTAGGGCCAATGATTTCGCACACGAATTGTGATTCTGGTACCTCGAATGTAGGCACGAGAAGCTGCTCTACCATGAATTCATGCTTTGGGACATTGCGAGGGATGTCTAGTAGGGATCCAATTGTCGCCATGCAATCTATCGCTCTATTGTTTTCTCTAGGTATCTGCTCAAATGTGATCTCAATGAAGGACTCCTTAAGACTTTCCACCAATTTCTTGTATGGGGTTAGCTTGTTGTCCTTGGTCTAGTATTCATCATTCACTTGATTGTTTATTAGCTATGAATCCCCATATACCTTAAGAGCCATGATATGCCACTGCACTACTATTATGAGTCCAATGGTTAAAGCCTCATATTCTATGATATTGTTTGTGCAAGTAAATGTCAACTTGTAGGATCTTGGTATGCAATCTCCCTATGGAGTGATAAAAAAAACCTCGGCTCTTGATCCATGTTGTGTAGGAACCATAAAAGTACAAATTCCAGTGGTCTTCTATGCTCAAGTTGAAGATGGATTCATCTGGGAACTTTGAAATTAGCGAATTATCTGAATATATTGGCGCTTTTGCTATTTGGTCTGCAATAGCTTTCCCTTTGATAGCCTTCCACTCTACCTACTCAATGTCATACTCTGATAGGATCATGATCCACTTGGCCATCCTTCTCGTGAGTACTGCCTTGGAAACTAGGTATTTGAGTGGGTCAATCTTGGCAATGAGTTTGATTTTGTGTGTCAACATGTGGTGTCTGAACTTCTGTGAGGCAAACACCACTGCAAGACAAGCCTTTTCAATGAAGGAATAATTTAATTCATGCCCTGCCATGGTTTGGCTGATGTAGTAGATGGCCCTCTTCATCCCATTTTCATCGTGTTGAGCTAGGAGAGCATCAAGATTTGTTGTTGTTGTTGTTGATATGTAGAGGATTAATAGTTTTCCTTGCATTGGTGGCATAAGCACTGGAGGTGTGAGCAAATATTCTTTGATTTTGTTAAAGGCCTGATCACACTTCTCGTCCCACTTGTATGTTACCCCCTTGTAGAGTAGGTGAGAATATGGGATTGATTTTTCTACTAATTGAGCTATGAACTGATGAATTGACTGGAGCCTGCCTTGTAGGCCTCTTAGCTGCTTCAAAGTATTGGGTGCCTCCATCTCGAGGATTTCTTTTACTTTAGCAGGATATATTTCAATTCCTCTCATAGACACAATGTATACCAACAACTTCTTTGACTGTATGCCGAAGACACATTTCTTTGGATTAAGGCGAACCTTGTATTCCTCAAGTCTGTCAAAGATGAAAATTAATGCTGCTATGTGGTCTCTTCTATTTCTAGATTTTTACAATATGTTGTTGACATAATCTTCCATAGTATCATGGATCATGTCATGAAAGATTAAAGTCATGGCTCTTTGATATGTTTCTTTAGTGTTCTTTAGGCCAAATGACATCATGTTCCAACAATATGTCCCCCATGGACAAGTAAAAGTTGTTTTATGTTGATCTTCTTTGGCTATCATGATTTGGTTATACCTAGAGAATCCATCCATCAGTGAAAGCATCTCATGTCTCGTGGTCATGTCTACAATCATATAAATGTTGGGAAGCGGGAAGTTGTCTTTGGGACATGCTTTGTTTAGGTCTCTAAAATTTGTGCATATACAAATGCCCCCATCAAACTTTGAAATAGGAACCATATTTGATCTCCGAATAGTCGATTGGTTGTATGAACCCTACATCAAGTAGCTTCTTCAATTCCATTTTGACTAACAAGGCTATCTGGGGATGCATTTTTCTGAGTTTCTGCCTTACAGGCTTTGCTTCAGGGTAAACTGCTAAAAGGTGGACCACAATCTTTGGATCAATCTTGGGCATGTCGGCATAGCTCCATTAAAAATTGACTTTTCTCTCCCTTAAGAAAGCAACTAGGAGCCCCTATTCTTTTGACATCAATGATTCAACATAAAATGTGACATGTAGAGTTTCTTATGTTCCCAAGTTAACTGGGTTGCATCTTTTGGCTAGAACCGCTGACTTTTCCTAATGTAGAGCACTGAGAGGGAGATTGAATCCTTCATCCTCGAGTGCCTCAAAGAGGTTTTTACCATTCGATACATCCTTTGTTTTTACTATTTTTGGGTCAGAGAGTGCCACTCTATGGTTTTCACTTAAAGACCTTGAGATTATTCTTAAATTTTTGATTTTATGACTAAAGGATTCAATAATTTCCCCGTAGTAAGTTTGTGTGTCTAGAATGGTATCAAACCTAGCCTTGTGATCTTTGTATGGCACTGTGTTCCCCAGTCCCATGAATTCTGAGAGCACTTCATCATTTTTGAAAGCGTCTAGAATTGGTGGTCCTCGTTGGTTGTAATCAATAAGTTGGGGGTAGACTAGGTTGATTTCATGGGCCTGACTGGTTGACTCAAATGACACGGTACTAATCATGAGGATAGATGAATTCTCAAAAATCATAGGTGAGTCATTTATGGCATCTTCCTCATCACTACTACTACAGACATCGGTTATGTCAAATGTGAAATTGTCTAAAGGTAGACTTGTGGATACATGTAATTGAAGGGCGACTGTTTTTCGCTGAGGAGTTTTGACCTTCTTAACCAGGGGATTTTGGCCATGTATGGTTATAATCAGAGGGGTACATCCAAGGCCAATATTTCTCATTTGTGTCTCAGGAATGATGGGTACTAGGAGTTTGTTGTCATTTTGTCCAAGCCTCTGGTTTCTATCATATCCCATGACAAGCATCATTTGTAAGCCTTTACTACTATCATCCATAAGTAGATTGGCTACTAGTTTGTTGTCTTGGTACAAGAGATGGGATGGGTCCTCTTTTATTACTTCCTGACCAAGATCTCCCCAACTTCTGAAGTTGGAGGAGCCTACTATGAAGGTTTGGGATAAATAAGCATCATTTGATTGTGGTCATCCTCGTGACCTGGGAGATTGTGGTAACTCTCCTACCACAAAAGAATTTTTTGGAATTGTATAGTGTCCACACCCATTGTCCTAGATTATGACCTTGATATTAGAGATGGCACTAATGGCGGGGATGACGGGTGTCTCTGTCACAGAAGTGGAGGCAAGAGTAGCTGGGTCAATGTATGGAGTCGATGGGTCTTCATCATTTCTAAGCACTTGGGTGATTTTGTAATATTTTGCTTCTAGGCTCTTGCAATAAGAAAGGGGTTCAGGATGCCCATGGATAGTGACCTCTTGCCCTTGGTATGTGAAATTGACACATTGGTAGAAGGTTGATGCCACTACTTGCATCCCATAGATCCGTGGATGCCCCGAGAGAATGTTGTAAGGAAAATCAAGGTCAAGGACCTAATAGGTGGTTTCCATAATTGTTGGCCCTACTTGAATAGGGAGTTGAATAGTGCCCTAAGACACTCTTTCTTGATCATCGTAAGCCCTAATTGTGATGCCTTTGCCTTTTTCAATGGAATCTTCTGAGATTCCCAGATTCTTTATGAGCTTGAGGGAACATATGTTTAAACCTTCACCTCCATCCACCAAGACCCTCTTGAATTTGTTCTTATGCACTAGGACCTCTAGATGGAGTGCATGATTGTGAGATGGTTGGGTGGGAAAGTCTTGATCGAAGAATGTAAGAAGATTTGGGGTAATGATGTTTCTAACCATAGCTTGGAATTGTTTAGCATCAAGATCCATGGAGACGGTGGATGAAGCCAATGCTTCTTCGAGGATTTTTCTATGGGCAGATGAAATCTTCAACAAGTCCATGATGGATATCTAAGCTGGGGTTCTTTTCAACTGGTCAAGGACATTATAGTTATTGGGAACAGATCTTGGGTTGGAAGTGGGTGCTCTAGGAGGTTGATATGACCTTGCAATGGTGATTTTTTTGCCTCTTATGGTGACTCCAAAATCAACTTGAGCTCTTTTAATGTTAATAGCAGTGCAATACTCATCTAGGGATGCGACGACATGGCCATATGCATGATTCACACTTTTGAAGATTCCCTTCCCCTTATCATTGTTATTGTTCCCTTGGTTATGATTGGGCATCAGATTCGTGTAGATCTTAAGATTTTGATTTCCCACCAGTTGTTCCACATTTATGATTTTATAATCAATAAGGTCTTGAATTAAGATTTTCAACCTCATACAACTGGCAGTTGTGTGTCCCTTGATTTTTTGGAAATCACAAAGGTGATTTTCATTATACCAGGGCAGTTTCACCAAGGGCTCTTGATAATTGTCATAAGTGGGGATTGTGATGAGTTTTTCTGCCACTAGCATCTTCATGATGGATTCAACCGATTCCCCAAGGTCTGTGTACTTCTGCTTGGGGGATTTTTTATTTTGCTGGGGTGGCCCCCTTTGATCGTTCACATTGTTGATTATTTGATTGCTCGGCTGCTAAGTTATGGTGTTAGCTTGATGATTATTTTGATTGTTGTTTTGGGGTTGTTGGGGGTGATGACGTGTTTTGTCGAGGAGCGTTGATGACAACTTTGGTGTCGACAACATCATTGTTGGTAATATTTATGTTTTTTTCCCATGTGCGAGGTTTGTCATTATAGTTGGTGGATGGGCGATTGTTTTGCTGTTCAGGATATGAGGGTGACCCCCTTGTGTGATAAGGGCCTGTTCAATGTTAAGCGCCTTGGAGATCAATTGGTTGTATGTGGTGATACCTTGCACTTTGAGATGGAATGCCAAGGCTCCTTCAAGATTGGAGGTGATGGTGCAAACTTGTTCTTCAAGAATGACCCATTTGCTCTGATTGGCCTTGGATTTCCATTGTTATAGGAAGGAGGAAAATGATTCATTTTTACCTTGTTTTAGAGCTGATAGTTCCTCTAGACTGACATCCATACCACTATTGAATGCGTAATTTCTTATGAATGTGTCTACTATCTCTTTAAATTTTTTGATGCCAGGAGGAAGGTGAGAGAATCACTCCATGGCTTGGCCAACCAAACTTCTAGGAAATAGCCACATTAGATATGTATCATCATATGTGACTTCCATGCAATTCCCTGATGTGATCTTTAAGGTTTCCTGTCCCACGGTATTTATCAAATTTGGGGATCTCAAATCCCTTTGGGAATGGTTTCATTGCAAGACTCCTGTCAAATAGATAGGGACACAAGTTGTTGGGTGTTTTCATGGTTTTTCCTGACTGAATATCAAGCACTTGTTACGAGAGCAACTTGATTTGCGTTGTCACATTATTTTTTGGATTAGGGGGTGGAGTGAAGGTATTTTGTAGTGGTTCAATTGTTGGCAGGATGGGTGGGTTGGTTGGTGTTTGCACATTTTGTTGCACCAAGTATGCTTGTAATTATTGTTGGTCTTGTTGTTGCGCTAATAATGTCTGTTGTTGAGCTTGTTGTTGTTGTTGTGCTAACAACGCTTGTTGTTGGGCTGCTTCTTGTTGCTCTTGGTATTGTTTTAGCACTTACTAGTATGCTTGTTGTTGTGTGAGGTATTCTGTGTGTGCATGTGCTTGTGCTTGTGCATGTGCTTGTTGAGCTTGGTATTAGGCTCAAGCTTGTGCTTGTGTCTAAGCCTGGGCTTGTGCTTGTTGGGAAGCTTGTGCAATTTGTGTAGCTTGTGCAGCCTATGCAACTTGAGCAGCTTCGGCGACTTGAGAAGCTTGAGCGGCTTGTGCTACTTGAGTAGCTTGTTGTGCAACTAATTGTGTTTGTGCTTGCTGAGTGACTAGTTGTGTAGCTTGTTAATTTTGAATTTGTTGGAGTGCCTTTTGATAGGAAGCTTGTAATGTGATGCTATATTGATTTTATATGTTTGTGTTTGGTGGAGGTGATGGCAGATTCAAAATGGTGTTCGTTGTTGTGGTGATGAGAGGCACTGTTGTATTAATGATTGGGGTTTGGGTGGTGGATGGTGCGATCAATATGCTTGGTCCTTGAGAGACCATGTTTTGAGATATTTGGAGAATGGTTGATGATGTGATGGTGGCTTGTGTTATTGGGATGGTTGTCATCCATTATTGCAATATCGATGGTAATATGGGAGGATTCGATATGATGCTTTGATTGATGATCGAGGGATTGATTTGAATGAGTGGCGACAACAAAGGTAACCCCAAACTAAGAGGTGATGTTGATGTTGGTAGCAAGGGTGGAAGTGGTGGAAAAGTGAGTGGCATACTCCCTTGGGGAAATGATGAAGATAAAGGGTCAAAGATTCCCCCTTGTCCAAATAAGTCACCTTCTCCTTGCGAGGTCATAGGGAGAGAAGTTTGAGGTGTTTCGTGGAATGATGATGACGGGTCATTGGGATCATGAAAGGTGAGGGGGACATATGGATGTAATGGATTTTTGGATATGGTTTGCCCCAAGATGGTGTTTGTGTCCAAATCTTGATTGCTCACAAGGGGGTGTGTTTGTAGCGCATTGAGAAATGTGCTCCCCTTGTTAACAATGGGTTGAGTTGGAGCAATGGATGATGTAATTTGCGGAATGATTTGGGTGATGTTTTGAATTGGTGGTGTGGATGAGATTGGGGGCATAGATGAAATTGGAGGCATGAATCCAAAAGGTGAGTCCACAATGGTGCTCACATCAAAATCGGAAGGGAGTTTAGCCCCTTGTTTTGCTAATTCAAGCATGTATTGTGAGGGATGGAGCTTCATCATGATATTGACAATTCTATAATTTTCAGGATTTTGGACCATTTAGGTGATCTCATCTTATGTCATTCCAAAGGAATTAGTGGTGATGTCATCTACTTGACCTTCCTCTTGAGGATTTTGTGATGATGAAGGAAGATTAGTTAGAGGATTGCTTGATCCAACAAGATTCATTTCAGAATTGGTTTGACTTAGGTCACTTGAAGTTGATGTTTCTTTGTTGGCTTCCATGTCCTCTTGTGTCGAGATCTAGTTTGAACCATAAAATGAGGTTCAAAAGAGAAGATCTAGGATGATTAAGGATCAAAGGTGTGATGATGAAATGTGTGCAAGATGGATGATATGGATGATTGAACTCTTAGAAGATACTGAGGGGATGTTAGACTTTTGGGACTTTTCTAGATTCTTGGATTTTTATTTGACCTTGATTTGGTTTTGGATTGTTTTGATTTTGGATAATGAACAAATAGATCCCAAGATGTTGGATGTTATCTATGGGATAGACTTGCTCACAAGATGATAATTTGACTAAGTATAGGGAGAAGAATGCATCTACCCATACCTAACCAAACAAGATGATTTGATGACAATTTAAATAAGCATATGAAGAAGGATGCATCTACATATACCTATCTAAACAAGATAATTTTGATATTTTGATTCAAGGATTTTCCAAAAAGTATAGCATGAAGGATGATTTCAAGATTTTCAAGAATTGTTGGTGAGATGATTTTGGTTTGATGTTTGAAAGATGCATGAAGGTTTTGACCTATATAAACCTAAAAAGACTCTTGTTTACAAGACCTCAGTTTTGAAGAACACACTTTACTCTAAACAAGATGCTCAAATTCCTGAAAAAGATTTGAATTTTGACAATAATAGAACAAGTACAAATTGGGATTGTTTCTTGAAGCTCTTTTGTAAAAATTCAAAAGCAATTTTTGTCTGAATTCATAGAGTGTTGAGAGACACTTTTGATGATCTTTTGGACTAAGAGGTTTTGACTTTGGTTTTCATATTTTGATCTTGCGTGAAATCATTTAAGACACATGTGTGGGGTTCAATTGTTCTTAGCTTTGCTTAGTGACTTCTTTTTACCACAAACAATTCTTGATTAGGTTTGTCCAAAGTAAATGTCCAATGTCCTAAATGTCCAATGTCCTAACTTCTTATCATCCCACAAAGTGTATTATGTGGAAATCAAGGAAATTAAGGCAAAAGTTTCCTATTGTTGACTTTAGTAAGAAAATTGAGATATAAATTTGAATGTTTAGAAACCTCTAAGGATAAAATCCCAAGGGAAAACAATAACACATGAATTTTGTCAAAGATATTTGCTTCCTAAAAGGTTTGAAGTTTCGATGATAATGTTGAATGCTTGTTTTCTCAATGTTTATCAACAAGCAAAGTGTTTTGTTTCCAAGAGCAAGCATAACCCTATGGATATGAAAGATTGTATTTGTTGAATCCCCACTTGGACAAGTCCATCTATGCCTAATTTTAGCGAATGGTTAGATGCTTGACCCCACTGGCTCCCCTCCATGACACTTATACGGGGCAGCCAAACATCAGTACCCATGAAACTCCCATGGCATACTTTCCATTTCTACTAAAAGTCGTAAAAGTGTGGGGCGGCTTTAAAATGACCGCTCTTGCACTAACAAATAGATCAAGGATTTTGGCCTTTTCTAAACAAGGGTTTTAATGCAGGCATTCCGTTCGTGGGGGACCATCCATGTGGCAAGAGACCATTGTTTCCCTTCTTGTCAAAATAATCCTTGTGATACTGGCCTTTGTTCCAGTACCCACACTTATATCCCGAGTGGAAATCGCTTGGCTTTAGTGTATTCTCGGTTGGGTCGTTCGCTTGGGTGATTAATTTTTCCCACAAGGCAGGCCCTCTAAGATTAAAAAAAGCAAGCAAACATATTTGTAGTTTGATCGATCTTTGTTGAGAAACAAAGAGAGAACACATGCAACATGTTCCACTCACACTCTCAAGTTGTGTTTAATTTTTAATCCCAAGATGAAATGTGGAGGCAATCACTTTACATAAGATCACCAAAAAGCCTTTTGATTCTCAAGATTGTCGTGAGGCAAGAGAGAAGCGCATACATCTTTTTGGTGGTATTACTTTGGGTAAGTGATTACGAGACAAAGAAGCACATGTTCATTTTATCCTTTCAAAGCAAAAGTGGCTTCTTCTTAAGCACCAAAGGAAGTGTGAGATTTTGATTGTTCAATTGTTAACCTTAAACTAAATCTAGTGGATTTGCCTAAAGTTATTTTTAAGACCTTTGTAGCAAAAATTGAAAGATTTTGTAGTGTTCTTTTTAAAGCCCAAAAGAAATTTAGTGTATCCTAAGAGCATGAAAGATAACAAATCCTTAAGAGAGATTATGAGTTCTCCAAAAGTGTTAAACAAAGACAAAAGTGTTCAAAAACACTTGATATAATGAGATGGTGATGTCATTATGAACCTTCAACTTTGATTAAGACAACCTACAAAAATTGATTAGAACTGCAAAACAGAGGTTAGAAAATCAGTTAGTAGCCCAAAATGACCAAAATAGAAAAAGCGCATATAAAAAAAATTGAAATTTGACTTTTTACTCCACCCCAATAGTGCAACCTACATATGTGGCGTTGTTTGAGAAAGTCAGTGGCGCTGTATGGTGCCAATAAATTTGCACGCGATGCTCTATATCAGAAAAAAGAGCGTGATGGAGGCACAGTTTTGCTCAACAGTACAGTTTGGAGTTTGAAAATCCTAGCGCCAGAAAACCATAACAGTGTCATAGTTTAGAAATTTGAATTTCTGGGTGAAAATGTTCTAGCAGTGAAGTTTGGAGTTTGCAGCATTATTGTATGGCATCGTTGGACTAATAGGTGTTGTATGGCACCGCTAGACTAATAGTGGCGCAATTCCCCGTAAACACCAAAAAATAGAGAAAAGCATAAAATTTTGTGAGAAAACGTGATTAGAACTTGAGATTGGCCCTCCTTCTAGTGCCAAATATAGAACCCCAATCCTAGACCTGCACAAACACAAGAAACAAATATGATATATGATCAAATGCAAGTGAGAATCAAGATTCCCCATGAAATCCATTTAAATTGCAAAGAACAAGAAATGAGATGAAGAACATAAGCAAACATAAACGAAAGCTATCAAATCTTATTCAATGTAAAGAAAAATATTGATCCCATGGGGGAATTGGTGCCAATTTTATGTGAAAATTGGCCCTTTCCCAATTCCTATGATGCAATGTTGATGAGTGATCCACTTTGTTAAAGATTGAATTGAACTCCATGATGAAAAATCTGCATAACCTAGCTAAGACCTTGATAAATTTGATATATGCTTGAGGATGAAATTGAGTATAGTAGACTTGCTCAAATTGTGGATGATCAAAATGAGGAGATAAGCCTCTTATTTATTGAAAGACAAGATGGAAGAATGCCCAAAATGAAGCAATGTGGGACTAATCTTCAACCAATGGGCAAGTGCCACTTGTCAAGAGGTGCATGGGAAAATGATGTGCACATTTTGATGAATGTTCCCATAAATGCAATTAGGTGGAATTTCAAAATAGTAAAATAACAAGTTTGAGGGGGATGAAAATGAATTAAATGCCACTTGGCTCAATGCACAAGGACATGTAAGAGAGAATGAATGTCTTGTTGGAAGGACAAATCCACTTGGAAGGATTTTAAATTTGAAAGAATATTCCTCTAAAGATGCCAAGTTCAAAGAAAATAGGGATTTAATAAATTAATTAAATGCATTTTCATGTGCAAGTGGCAAAAGCTAGAGGATGGGACATGGATTAGAGTTAGCATTAATCAGGATTTGATTAATTAAGATGATGTTAGGTGATTTGACAATTTTGACTTAGATTTTAAGATTTAAATAAATCAAAGTTGATAGGAAAATGATTTAGACTTGGTTAAATAAAGATTTTGATTTATTTAACTAAAAGGGATTATGTTAGATTAAATCAAATAAGGTTTAATTTATTTAATTTAATAAGATGACTTTAGAGATTTAATCAAATAAAATGAATTATTTAATTAAATAGAGATTAGAGGATTAATTAAATAACATTGATTTATTTAATTAATGAGAGAGAGTGACTTAATCAGATAAAATTGATTTATTTAATTAAGAGAGGAAAATTGATGAATTTAATTAAATAAGGGTATTCAATTAAATGGTTAGACAGAGGGATGGTTCAGGACAAAGCAGTGTTAGTTAAATCAAGATCAGGTGTGTAATGTCAATCATTAATTTTTACTTGTCTACACTAATAATTGGTGGTTGTTGTGTGTGATTTGAGCTTCGAAGCCTATTTTCTTGATCCACAATGATATGTGTCTAAATCTTATAACATGAGACAACTAACATAAAAAGTATTAAATGACATAGGATACACAAAGTAAATGACATAAGATAACATAAGATCTAAATGAAAACCTAGAATTCTATAAATATTCCTAGGAGATCTAAGTATACATGTGACTAGGACCTACTAGTGGACTAGATAGGTATAATACCATATTCACACTAACACCCCCTGTCAATTGAAACTTAGGGAGAAACAAACCAATGAAAAGGATGCAAGGATGGGTCCCATCTATGAGGCCATGTTAAGTACCCTTTGCAAATGATCTCTCGCAAATAGAGAAAAGAAAAAAACCTGGTGGGATAAAAATCCTCTCCAAAAGAGAAAATTAATGAAAATAATCATGTACAGGTGATGAAAGAAGTGATGAATGGACTCATCAACAACCCCAAGGATCATGTCCATCACAAATATACAATTGATAGCCCCCCATAAGAGGGAAAGAGAGAGACTATGTAGCCCCCCCATAATGTATAGTCTCCTACAAAAATGGTAAGTACTTGAAAAAAAACATGATCCAATGTCGAAAAACAACTTGTCTCCCTTTTAGAAGAAATAATGCCAAGTATAGATGTAGGAATGCTTCCCATTATAGATAGGAATTGATAGGAAGAAGCGTGAATATGTATGATGATGCCTTTGAAATCTAATCATGTTTCTCCTTGTCTACTGAAGATGAAGATGCCAAAATCAAATTAAGCACATGCTCAATCAAAGAAGAAGGCAATAAACAAGGAACAAGAGGAAACAAATGTTGAACAATTTGTAAAAACAATGATGGTTTGATAGTAGTAATGTAATGATTATCATCAAAGAGGGGAGATAACCCTTCAAATGTGTCCTCCAAATCTAAAATGTGAGACTCCATAAATAAATCTAAAATACCTGTCAAGAAATCATCTCACAAAGATATATCTGAAATACAATGGTTTACCTATTGAAAATAATCACTAGAAGCTTTCAAAGAAGCAACTATGAACTTTGATGAAGCAACAAAATATGGATGGTTATGTTGAAAAAGAATGATGAGAGCCTCAATAAATTACTCTACACAAGGAATCATTGAAGGTGAAGGTACAATCACTATCTCTCATGAAGAAGGAGTATATGAAGAAATATCATCCTCATATTTTGAATATTCAAAGTAATCCAAAGAATAAAACTCCTAAATAATACCCTAGTCATAGGGTACCATTTTTTAAATATGAAGAGGTACAAGATAGTTTGAAACAAGATCATATGTAAACGGTTGAGTATCAGGATCTCCATATATCTACCAAATTTTAGTCCAAAGAGCATGAGGATACTCAAAATAAATAATAGCATTCAAAATTTCATCATCAACATGCATAGAAATAACTCCTGACATGATCCCTTTTTCAATTCCAAGAATTTTTCTTACTAGTAGTAACTAAAGGGGGAACAAGGTCATTCAAATGTGGCAATAAATGAAGCCAACAAAAATGTTTTATGATTCCATCTCTCCATTGTTTATAGTTTACCCTTTTCAAGGTGACCAAAGACAGATGAAATGAAAAACCTTAATGAACTACGAGATATCTCCATAATTACAAAGACATGAACCTTTGGCAATAAATAGAAACCACTAAATATGATGAATATTATAAATAAAGCCTTCCCAAAAAGTTAGAACTTCTCCAAGTGTCAGGATGTCCAACTAATCAGTCACAATGTAATATTTGCAAAAACTAAATAAAAGGGTTAAATTTTGAAAAAGTTTATGAAAACAAAAATAGATCTTCTCAATACCTTTCTAATGTCGTAAAAATCATGAAAACAGAGATCCAAGCAAAAATTTATTAGCTTGGATGACCAAATGGGAGATTTGACTTCAAAAAACAGTAAAATGCATCTACAAAAAAATCTGGCAAAATGAACTACACCACTGTGAAATGCTCAAAACTAGCTTTCTAATGATGTCTTGTTTTCAAAAAAATGGACTCCTAGATTAAAAGATATCACCCCAAAAAATTTCCTATTAGGGCTTGAGGGCAAAATTTTGGACCCCCTAAGGGCTGGGTGTTGGTCTATCTTATGACAACCCACTAAACAAAAGGGCACTAAGTATTTTTAAAAAACCATATTTCCTAGGCTAGTGGGACTCCTAGGTGGAGCCACCCAAAATGGTGGCTCATTGGTAATAGCTCGGGGGAGTTGACTAGGTAGCAAGTTACCTGCACCGCTCGAGGATTAAGCCCCAAGTGCAGGTCAAGAGATTGTCTATTATGACTAATGACCCCAAAATAATTAAATGATTTTTTTAGTTGAAATTTTTAAAATTTAGAAACTCTTCCTCTTATAATTGTGAAAAACATGAGCCACTTGATCAAACAACAAAAAAAGACACCTTCCATGCAAGAGATTTGCAAATAAAGAATTGCTATATTCCTCAACAAGAAAAATCTATAGAATGAATCTCAAGAGACTTCAAGGAAAACAAGAGTCCTCAAAGGTTGAGAGTTCTATCAAAGGCATGATAATACAATGAGGGTTGAGCGCTATATAGGAGCAACCCTAAATGAGAAAGGGATTAGATCATGACAAGTGTCAAAATATTATGTAGTGAGACAAAATGATCTAATAATAGCTCTCTAGTTAATATAGTAAATCACTCTTAAGTTTGGCTTAAGTGCATAATAATAAATTAAACTAATAATCAATTAAAGATTAATTAATTATTAGCTAATGTATGATTACTCTAACACTCCCCTTAAGATTAACTTAGGGAGTAGCTAAAAACCCTAAAAAGAGAATGCATGATGGATCTCGACAAACAAGGCCTAATAAGGTACCCATGTACAAACAATATAATCTCTCACAACTGGAGAAAAGGAGAAAACCACAATGGGAGAAAACTCTTCTCCAAAAGAGAGAAAGGCAAATGTGTTGGTGTGAATTAAAATCTTGTACCTAGTAATTTATCTTGCTAGGGACTTAGGGGACTTATTCACATGTTAAGTTTACTTAGGATATAAGATTCTTTCTAGGAGTCTTAGTTGGATTTTTTTGAACTTATCTTATCTAGCTTTATTGTATGATTCCTAGGTAGTTAGTTTGTTAGTCATCTCATGTCATAGGATTAAGACACATGTCACAATCATGTTCAATCATATTCCTGACCTTTCTTATATAAGGAAGGTCATTGTAGACTTTGTAACATACTTCATGTGAGATGGGGTTAGAAATCAAATAGCATAGACAAAGTGATAGCCAACACTTCTAAACTATTAACCTCATCCAAACAAGAGAAAACAATGAAAGCATAAAACATCAAATCAAAATACTCCCCATGCTTGAACTTGAATCACTTCTCTTGCTCTCCTATTTCTCTTTTTGCAAATATGCCCTCAGATTTGTAGTATAACTTGTGCAAATACCTACAAATTGTAAGTAGAAAGTTGGAGAAGAATAGCTGTTAAGTTGAAAATGGAGAAGGAAGGTTTCTTTTATAAACAACCTTTTGAATAGACGACTAAGATTAATCTTCTCGAAAGATTACAAGATCAATGGATGGGAATGCATGAGAGGGAGGTTATGAAATGGATGGTTGAGATTAAGTCTCAGAAAAGATGCCAAGATCAACGCTCCAAAATTGATGCACCAAAAATATGCCATGCATGGAAAAGCTATGACGCCGATAGCTATGACACCTGAAAGCTATGACTGACATGCAAGCTATGATAGAAATGAATGTTATAACAGGGGATTATGATAGAGCATCTTTGACCAGGTGGTGCATAAATAATTTATTTTAAATTATTTATTCAAAAATGGAGAGTGGAGGAA
The DNA here is from genome assembly GCA_007258455.2 of Sequoia sempervirens. NCBI lineage: Eukaryota > Viridiplantae > Streptophyta > Pinopsida > Cupressales > Cupressaceae > Sequoia > Sequoia sempervirens. The sequence goes on along the minus strand of VDFB02003853.1, from coordinate 39,616 downwards.
ATTGACAAGTGAAAAATAAATAATTTATTCAAATTATTTATTTGGAGAAAATGAAAAGAGGAGCATTAATTTAATTAAATGGAGAGATGAAAATTAGACTTTAAATAATTAATTTAGATTAATTATTTAATAGGGGAGGTGGCGTGGGATAGTTAAATAATTTTAATAATTATTTAACTATGAAAGAATTAAAGGGCCATGAATAGATAAATAATTAATGGTAATTATTTAACTATAGATGAAAGGTGACAAAATAATTAAATAAATAATAAATGATAATTTATTTAACTATTGAAGAAGAGGGAGAAATTAGTGACGCAATTAGTTTATTTAATCAATCAAGATAGAATAAAGATTAGAAAGTGAATTAATTAAATAATTATTAAAAATTATTTAATTAATAGAGGAATATGATCAAACATAATTTAATAACTAAAATTATTCAATTATCGAACCAGGATGAAGAAAAATGACACTCAGCAGGCTTAGGACATTTTTCATTGTCTCACATTTTACCCCTCTTGACATAATGCAGTTTATCGATTGTGTCAAAGAAATTTAATTCAAATATGTCCTGAGTGAAAGAAGAATGACGAGGAGGGTTGTGTATGCCCCCTCAAGAGGATAGGTGAGTTCAAAGAACATGAGTGTTCTCTCAAAATGGATAAGACTAGAGGATGAAGGATAGAAGAAATGTTAGCTTGGAAGGGGATGGATATTAGCATGGAAGAGAAGGGAGGATGAAGATGGAAAGCTAGACGAGAAATGATAAGGGAACCAACTTTCATGCTTACATTTTATAGTTATCATCATTGGGAAGATTATTGTAATGGCCAACAAACACCATGATATGACGTAGATCAAGGTGTGCAAAGTTGTACCATCACGTGAGGCAACCAACCACAGACAAGGATGGTCATGACTCATACTAAGAGAGCGATTGCCCCAATCTTTTTGTTATAATCAACCACAAATAGTAAAGACAGACAAGACAAATCATGAAATGTCATTGCTCCTCTAAATGCTATTGTCAGGACATCCTCGAGGAACTAGCATCATGATTTCCAAAAGACAAAATAAGCATCATAAAATTAAATGCCAAGTGCTTGCCAATTGTCTGAATGTCAAATTGTCAAGTGTGGTGGAATGTCAGATGTCTTGGTGTCAAAATGTCAGGGTTGACGATATGAAGATGCCAGATTGGTGTTGAGTTCAAGAAGGACACATCTTGAATGATGTCGAGATGTTAGATTCAGAAATGACACATTCTGAATGATGCCGATGCTAGAGGGATACCAAATTCGGGAAGGACACATCGCAAATGAGGTTGATGTCAAGATGTCGAATTGATGTCAAGTTTAGGAAGGACACATCCTGAACAATGTCGGTATCAAGATACCAAATTGATGTCAAGTTTGAGGACACATCCCAAATGATGTTGATGTCAAGATTCTTGAATTTAGGAAGGACACATACTGAATGATGCCGATATCAAGAGGAATGTATCTCAAATGTCGTGAGAATCCTCAAAATGCCAGATGACTATGATGATGCCTAAGAAGGACACATCGTAGGGCATGATTAAATGATAGGATATCCTTCAAAAGGAAACATCTGAAGAATAAGCAAGATTTGACTGGTTTGACTAAGTTTGACTGAGTTTGACCAATTTTGATATGCCAAGATGATTCTTGTGCTTGATTGAAAGATTGTAGAAGTTTGCTTGGGTAGATTGTTCATTTGAATTTTGAAAAAGACCATGATAAATTTAAAGACTATTTCATGTGTGTGAGAAAATTGTGCAATGAACCCTAATGGACTGACCTAGTGTGGCCTTGGGGGCTCATCGACAGATGGCCTTGCCTACGTCATACAGTCAGAGACCTCATAGTTCGACACGACCAATGACTTTGTTTTGTTGACCAAATATTGAGTCATGAATTATTTTGACAAACCTACTAGGACTAACCTAATGTCTCGAGGCTTGAAGATGAGCCTTGCCTACGTAGCAAATGCATAGAGACAACGTAGTTCGATAATGACAAAGACTAATCAAGACTTGAATTGACGTGACTGTGTTGACTGACATGACTTTGTTTTTTGGAATTTTTGTGTTTTCTTCTAAACGTTTTTTGATTTTTAGGTCTTTTTTTAGGTCATTTTTCAAATTTTTAGATCTTTTTTTAGGACATATTTCTATTTTTTAGGTCTTTTTCTAGGACTTTTTTTATTTTTAGGTCTTTTTCAAGACATTTTTCAATTTTTAGGTCTTTTAGACTTTTTATTTTTGGTCTTTTTAGGACATTTTTCAATTTTAACTCTTTTTCAAGACATTTTTCAATTTTTAGATTTTTTTTGGATATTTTTTTAATTTTTAGGTCTTTTTTTAAGACATTTGATGATTTTTAGAATCATGTGTGGTATCCACTGCAGTCTCATGATAAAAGTTTTCCCCTAGTCAATTTGAGAATGAGCCAGGCAAAATGGAATGTAAAGAAAAGGTATGACTAGCATGGATAGTGGACAGTATGCAAGACTTGATTTCAATCATTGTCAGCCATGGATGGAAATGTCATTATGTCGGGGGGAAGTGTTATGACAAATGTTGGAAAAAAGTATGTTTATTAGGGACAAAGGTAGATAGAGTGACAGTAGATGGAATAGTAATGACTTACTACACATGGCTCCTGTTTGCCAGGTTTTCACCAGGGTACTTATCCAAAGTGTCTGTTTACCAGGTTTTCACTATTAGACAAATTATTTCTCTTAATTTTTTTATTTTATTATTCTTTTTTTTTTGTGTCACTAGGACGCCTGTTTGCCAGGTTTTTATCAAGGTGATGATTTTTTGTATTTTTCAATTGTTTTGTATTTTTTCAGGACTTTTTCCCTAGCTCTCTGAAGCTAGATATAAAATTGATAAATGCCAGATCCATGGACTGCCTTGACGATGCCCCAATCTTGTGTGGATGACCATGTTGGATGAAAGGACCTGATCGAGATGAGGAGTACGAGTGGCAGATATAAAGGATGATAGATGTGACGAATGAAAGAGGCTATGGTAGGATCCCTAATGTGCACACCATGTGGGCCATCAGGCCTCAGCCGAAAAGGATCTTGGGCAACCAATGAGCTAGAGTACAAGAAAGAGTTGTCGTCAAAGATACATTGAAAGACATCGCCAATGGAGGGATATGATGGATATGTGAACATGGATGGATGGAATAGAGTATATGGTATGAGTGAGAGTGACATGGATATAGACCTTGGATCAACAGGCGCTTTGTTTGAATTTTTGCCTTGATAGATGCCCCCAATGATTTTTGATGGAGAGGCATACTTTGAGATTGACTTTTTCTCATTTTCACTTTTGAATTTTATTTTTGTTTTGTCTGATAGCTTTTTATTTTGGCTATGGGACTTGTCTTGATCTTCTTTTCTTTCTTTTGATTTTTTATCTCCTTTTAAAAATATCTCGTTCATTAGAACTTTTACTTTATTCTTTTCTTGAGCTATGATATGTTGATCCATGTCTATGATGTGAGTGGACGTGTGTGAAATGGGGGAAGTAGGTGAAGTGAAAGGAATGTTTAGTGGATGAATGGGAGTGGCGATGCCATTAATGGAATCTTTTGGACTATCCTTTTTTGTACTGTTAACATCAAAGGAGGCTTGCACATCCTTAATGACTTGGAAAGATGACTTATTAGAGATGACAATAGGAGATTCATATCCTAGCCCAGGGTAGGTGGGTGGAAGGATGATGATTGGATATCCTTAATGGGGTCATGCTCAAAGAGTGGGTTATCATAAATTTCTTGGTCAAACAAGGTTTTATGATAGATATGAAAAGCTTGAGAGGAAGTAGATATGGCAAAGGCCGATGTGTCATCAGGGTCCTGAAAGGTTTCAATCCAAGCACGACCATCCTTTTGTGTTCCTTCTGTAACTATCTTGACACCAACGTTGGAATTTTGATCTCTATCAGGGGCATTAACATTGTCGTTTGCTGGTAAATTAACCATACGATATTCTCCACATCCCATGTCATGAATTTGGACCTTGGGGTTTGATGGTGGGGTAAATGGAGTGTATGAATTGGTCAATGAAGATGGATCAATGTAGTGAGATGATGTGGCGATGGATGTGGACATGGAAGGCTTTGCAAGTCTTGATGGGTCGATAGATTTGGAAGATGAAGACGTCAAGGCTTCACAGTTTATAGGTACTTGACATTCTGAGACACCTCGTAAGTTGGTACAATATTGGAACAGATCAAAGTCTCCGTATATAGTAATCTCAGTTTCTTCAAAAGGAAACTTCAAACATTGGTGATACGTGGAGGGGACGACTTTCAGTGTGTGGATCCAAGGTCGACCAACTAAAATGTTGTATGGCAAGTCCAAATCCAGAACTTGACAAGTGGTGTCAAAAATGACTGGCCCAATCCGAATTGGGAGTGTAATTACGCCCTGAGAGGAACATTCTTCATCATCATATTCCTTGATAACAATGCTTCTTGTGGCGTCTACGCAAGCATCAGAAAAGCCTAGTGCCTTGACCAATTTTAAGGAACATATATTCAATCTCGCTTTGCCATATACTAAGACTCGTTTGACCTTATGTTTATGAACAAAAACTTTGATATGAAGGGCATCATTATGGTTGGATTTGGATGACGAATAGTCTTGGTCTGAAAAGGTGATATGGTGGGGAGTCTTGAGATATCCTACCATGGCTTCAAATTGGCTGACATCAATATATTGGGGAACGAAGGATTCTTGCAATGTTTTATCTAGGATGGCCTTATGGGTAGGCAAGATGCGTAACAACTCAAGGATAGAGATTTGGGCGGATGTTTTTCCAAGTTGGTCAATAAGATTAAAGTTTCCTTTAGATTGGGATTGCTTGTTTTGTGGACGCGATTGTGACTGCGAAGTGGATGGGCCAGCTATTGTTACCTTTGGTTGTCTAGGGGGAGGAGGGCAGGCTATGGTGACCTTTTTGGTGCTGGTGCTAATATTACATTCAGGACCTTTCTAGCGGTGATTATGCAGACATGTTCATCAGTTGTTCTAATGTGATGTATGATAGGTCCCCCAGAATAGTCATATCCAATACGGGCATAGTTGGCTTGACTATTGTTATTTGTATTTGACGTAGAAGGGTTTCCAAAACCATGATCCTGCAGTGGGTTCTTGTGTATTGTATGATCTGCATTAGAAGAAAACTGTGGTCCACCGACTTCAATGATACACTTTTCAATAAGGTCTTGTACCAAAATTTTCAATTGTCTATAGGAAGATGTTTTGTGTCCTTTTATTCGGTGATAGTCACAAAATGCGTTATCATCCCACCAAGATGGTTTAAACTACCCAGGGTCATATGGTTTGGGGTCCTCAAGTGTGATGACACCATTTTGAAGGAATTTCTTGAGAACTTCTTCAATAGGCTCACCCAAGGGAATGCATGTATGTCCTTTAGGGAATTGTTTGGGTTGTCTTGACTGCCTTTGAATTTGATTGTTTTGATTGCCTTGATTATTTTGATTTGTCTGGATAGCATTAGCAGCATAGGTTTGTGTCATCATCTGTGTGTTTTGTGGTTGTGTCCCCTTTAGAGTAATCAGAGGACCCATAGCATTGACAACCTTAGCATCAACTACACCATCATTGGTGACATGTTTGTTCTTAACCCAATATTTTTTTGTGTTAGTAGGAGGGTTTGTGTTTATGTTTTTAGGACCATATTTTAGTCTTCCCTCAGCAATGAGGGCTTGTTCAACTTGGACACCTCGCTCAAATAGATCTACAAAAGTTTTGCAACAATGAACAGGCAATCCATTTTTTAGTGGGCCCAATAACATTTGTACGAACATGTCAAATTTTTCCTTTTCAGGTATGTCTATATGACAGCGACTCACTAGGCTCCTCCATTTTTGAAAGAATGGTAAAAAGGCTTCACCTGAATCTTCTTGTGTGAGTTGGAATAAGTTGGTGATGGAGGTATCTGTGTCAATGTTGTATGTGTAATTTTTCATGAATTTTTCAGCAAGTTCTTCCCATGACTGTATTCCGGGTTGCAGTGTATAGAACCATTCTAGGGCCGGTCCTGTGAGACTTTTAGGAAATAGTTGCATTAGATATGTGTGCTCATGAGCAATATCCACACAACTTTTTACAAACTCTCTGATGTGGTCAAGTGGATTTGTTTTACCCTTGTATTTATTTAAGTTTGGAGCCACATAACCATGTGGAAATGGTGGCATGTACAAAGTTGTATCAAAAGGATATGGACATAAGTCGTATGGAATTTGCATCTTCTTGTTAGAGGTTTTCATATTTTCCATTTGTTTTTGAAGGTCATCCACTTTTTCTAGCAAGGCATGTACAATGGGATCGTTGGTTGCCTGAAAGTATGGTATGTTTTGATTAGGTGTTTGTTGATATTGCTAGTTATGAGTGGGGATCTGTTGTTGAGTATGAATCTAGGACGAGTATGTGGGAATATGTGACCCAACCATGTTTGTCTATATTTGAGGTCCCTGGCTTGTTTGATATCCAAAGGTATGCATTCTCCATGTAGGATGTTTAATTGCGATGATGTATTTATGTTGTGTTGAGGGCCTTGAATGAAGACTTGTCGTGCATTTCCTCCAAAGGGATTAAATGAGATTCAACCATAACGATGTGATGAAGATTCCCCCATTGTCATAGATGAAGATCCCAACATAGGGTTTATGGGATTTTCTCCCTTTGATGTGGACCCAACGGTTACTCCTATTGTTTGTGATGATGATGTGGACATTGTAGGAATGGACATAGTAGATGTTCCTCCAATAGATGTTGCATTAGTTGAGGTGGAGGTGTTTTGACTTGTGGTGCCACTAGATGTCACATTAATGGTGTTAGTAGCAACTTGTGTGGTGACCACAATGTTATTGCTATTGGGGGAATTTTTCATGTTTTGATGAGATGTCATGGTTTGTGTCATGTTGTTCGGAGAAGGTCTTATGGTATTAATGTCAAAGCCTTTTGGTAGTTTTGCCCCTTGGTCCAAAAGCATAGCAAGGCATTTGTCGGGATTGTTCAAGACCAATTCTTCTACAAATAAAGCTATGTCAGTGTTTTGAGTGGCAACATCTAAATCCTCAGCTAGTACTTGTCCATTTTGGTCTCTCTGTATGAATTGTTCAAAAAGTGGATTTTGAAAGGAAGTTGACATGCTCATGGATGATTGTACATTCAAATTGCCAAATGGGTCATCATAAATCCAATCATTGGGATTGATGTTGGTGTTGGTGTTGTTGTCAAGTTTTTTCCAAAGTCTGCCATTTGTCTTTTCTTTCTTTGAAGTCTTGTTTCCACCATCAAGGAAATTGCTCAAATGAAGATGATGACAATGCAAGTATGACACTAGTCTATGTTTTTGTCTTTTTGTGTGATAATGGATGACAATGCAAAGAGATGATAATGCAAGTATTCCCAAAGCCAAGGTGACTAGGATGACGATGCAAAGAGATGATAATGCAAGTATGCCAAAAGCCAAGGTGACTAGGATGGTGATGTCGACTTGGATGACAATGTTGATTTGGAAAATGACGATGTGGACTAGGTAAATTGCAAGGTCAAGGTGCAAAATGAGGACTAAGGTGATGAAATTGAATAAAGAGGTAACTAATGTAAGTTTTAGGTTCAAAATGACGATTAGGATGCACAATATTTTTGGATTTTTAGGAATAAAGTATACAAGGTATGAACTAAAATGAATGCAATTTGGAGAAAGGGGTACCTAAGCACTCTAAGCTTAATCTTTGTTTTCAATTTTGGTTACCAAAGGACTTGTTGAAAATGACAAAGTGACAAGGTCAAGATGACTAGTGAGTTTTCCTTACTAGATTGTTGAGTTGGAAATTCTCACAAAAGAGACAATGACTGAAAATAGGAATGATGACTAAGTCCAAGATAACCTAGTTTCGAAAGCAATGATTTTGCAAATTATGATGAGGTTAACCTAATCCAAAGTATGCAAAGATGAAAACCTAGGGTCAAATTAATGTCAAAAATTATGATTATGAAGCCTAATGTATGCAACTAAAATTCGAAAGATTAAGCCTATGGTCAAGAATACAAACTAATGGTTGAATAATGAGGATTTTGAGCAAATTCAAAGCTGATTTTTGACATAGACCTCTTAGAAAAAAAGTTTGATAGTAGGCTGAGACTATTTTTTGATGTTTTGTTGAAAAGTGTAAGTTGTCTAAGGTCGATTGTTTGTGTCCAGATTTGTGAATGTTGTGTATATTGTTTGAAAATCCAGAAAACACTTGACAAGCACGATGTTTTAGTGTAAGCAAACACATGTAAGACAAACACGATCCTAATAGGCCAAGGGTTTGTATACTTGGTATAGCCCACCGATATACCTTAGATTAGTGTTGAACACCTCTCCTTCTCGAGAGTGGATAGCTTAGAAGTTTGGTGGCACTGGCTCCCCTCCACAACACTCACTTCTACGGGCACACCAACTTCAGATTCTTGAGTAGTCACTTCCCAAGAACTGCTATCTCTACTCAAGGGAGTCAATAGTGAGTATCTTCAGGCATGATATTGTACCCTGCACTATACCAAGCAACGGTTGAAAATGGTTGGCTTCTAAAACAAAAGGTGTCTAGTAAGGGCATCCGTTCAAGTGGCCACACATGGGGTGAGAGATTAATCACCAATTAGGTGGCACTCCAGCCTGAAGAGGTTACACTCAACAGGGTTTATGGGAGTACTACTCCGTCCGTGTGACACATCCACACTTGTGGTACTTGAACTTTCCTCAAGCACCCATTTTATATCCCGATTGGAAGTGGCTTGGCTTTAGCCTGTTACTAGTCGGGTCGTCCCTTAAGGTGAGTACTTTTTCCCTTAAGGCAGGCCCATTTCTAGAAATAATAACTGTTTCTCTTACACCCATGATAGCTCGAAAGTGCAAGGGGAGAGGATACTTCGACTATTAAGTCGTGAGGGTGACAAAAAATAAGGTGGGTCTAGTTTTTTGATCATCTAATTTTCACAAGGTGAGAGCATAATCACCTACCACCTTCAAGCATAGTCAGACAGAATCAAGCACATGTTAATTTTAATGCACCAATGGAAGTGTTTTCTAAACTAGAAATCACAAACATATTGTTTTAGAAATGAGTCTTCGACTAACAAAGCTGCAAAACCTCAAGTTAGTAGTTTCATAAATGTCTTGGACCAACGAGAAAGCTGCAAAAAATTAAGTTAGAACAAGAGATTAAAAACCAAACTAAAAGTCAGTAAATAACTAAACTAGAAAATGAAGAGACTAAACTAAACTAAGAAAAGGAAATCAAAGAAAACTAAAAACTAAGAGATCAATTTTTTTGTTGCTCCAAAAGAAGCAGTTTTTGGGAGCCCCACTCCAAAGCCACACGCTACAAACAGAAGATTAGTAAATAAAAAAAAACTTGAATGAAAACAACAAACTAAAATAGTGATAACTTTCTCAAAACTAAACAAAATTTTAAACCGTAGATATCTATGGAAAGCTAAGACATAGACCTTCAAAACCCATAATTGTTTTTGCAAAATTCTGCACAACAAAAGTATTATAAATAAAAGAAAATTTAGGTATTAACAACTAAATGTTAAAAATTTGTGATCACTAAAACGGCCATAACTTTCTCAAATCTTAACAAAATTTTAAACTGTTTGAAGTTTTGGAAAGTTGAGAACGAGGCCTACAAAAATAGATAATGGTTTTAAAAGATTTTATGCGCCCATTTTTCTGTGCTCAAAAGAAGATGACGGGATTTCATATGAATTCTTGGCTATAACCTGCAAAACAACGAAAATAAACAATAGAACACTCAAATTTCTCTATAAAATTGTCGGGTTCACCAATGTGAGATGGGGTTAGAAATAAAATAGCATGGAAAAAGTGATAGCCAACACTTCTAAACTATTAACCTCATCCAAACAAGAGAAAACAATGAAGCATAAAACATCAAATCAAAATACTCCCCATGTTTGAACTTGAATCACTTCTCTTGCTCTCCTATTTCTCTTTTTGCAAATATGCCCTCAGATTTGTAGTATAACTTGTGCAACTGCCTGCAAATTATAAGTAGAAAGTTGGAGAAGAATAGCTATTAAGGTGAAAATGAAGAAGGAAGGTTCCTTTTATAGACAACATTTCGAATGGACAACTGAGATTAATCTTCTAGAAAGATTACAAGATCAATGGATGGGAATGCATGAGAGGGAGGTTATGAAATGGATGGTTGAGATTAAGTCTCAGAAAAGATGTCAAGATCAACAGTCCAGAATTGATGCACCAAAAATATGCCATGCATGGAAAAGCTATGACGCCGACGGCTATGACACCTGACAGCTATGACAGACATGCAAGACATGTAGGCTATGACAAAAATGAATGTTATGATAGGGGATTATGACATAGCATCTTTAACAAGGTGATGCATAAATAACTTTAAATTATTTATTCAAAAATGGAGAGAGTGGAGGAAATGGACAAGTGAAAAATAAATAATTTGTTCAAATTATTTATTTGGAGAAAATGAAAAGAGGAGCATTTAATTAAATTTATCAATTTAATTAAATGGAGAGATGAAAATTAGACCTTAAATAATTAATTTAGATTAATTATTTAATAGGGGAGGTGGCGTGGGATAGTTAAATAATTTTAATAATTATTTAACTATGGAAGAATTAAAGGGCCATTAATAGATAAATAATTAATGGTAATTATTTAACTATAGATGAAAGGTGACAAAATAATTAAATAAATAATAAATAATAATTTATTTAACTATTGAAGAAGAGGGAGAAATTAGTGACACAATTAGTTTATTTAATCAATCTGGATAGAATAAAGATTAGAAAGTGAATTAATTAAATAATTATTAAAAATTATTTAATTAATAGAGGAATATGATCAAACATAATTGAATAACTAAAATTATTCAATTATCGAAGGATGAGGATGAAGAAAAATGACACTCACAGGCTTAGGACATTTTTCATTGTCTACACTTCATACCTCATCATCATTTTGATAGGTCTTAGAATCAAGCAAGCTCATATTCTTGCATACTCTCTTGTAAAAGGTTTTCATTCTTTTTGCAGTTGGTCTTGGGTATTGAGCTAATCTTTAGCTCTTACAAAATGAAGGATTGAAAAATCCTCCAAATCAAGGTGAAGGACTGAGAAGCATCCAACTGAACAATATCCCAATAAAGAGGAACATGTAGAACATCACTGAAGCACGAAGAGATTGTAGAATATCATCGAATGATGACTAATATAGTGTTGAAATGAAGAACCTCCTCTGAAACAAATGATGATCAGGATTAAGATAATAAGAATCTACATGAGTGCCCCCAATGACACTACTCGAAGATACAAATGTCAAGATCAAGAAAGATGATAAACTACATGAGTGTCTCCAAGGACACTACTCAAATCAGATGAAAAATAAATGAAAACATCTGAAAGTCGAAGATATAGATGGTACATGAATTTGCATGAGTGACCCTAATGATACTACTCATCATGCAAGATACAAGTTGAAAATACAAGTACCAATAGTCTCTAATCAAATAAAAATGGAAGGATGCCTCCAAAAATAGGAATGCAAGAGTCTCCATATGTTAAATGCTCCATCTCACTAGAATGCATGGTAACCAGTCACTAATGTACGTTGCATCCACTTGGTGCATATGAATAAGAACTAGATACATAGATCACTCCAAAACATGAAACCAAGGAAACATTAGCACCGACAATAGAAACCCCCCCATAATGCTTGATAGGTCCAAATAATAGTTTATTTTCCTTTGGTTTTATCAAACTTTAAGATACTTTAGAACATTCTTCCTAATTATAGTCCATATTATATTATCCCTTTTTGTATCTATTATACGAACCTCAGACCTAAAAGCACGAATGATGGAATTATAGTTTAATATATTAGCATTAAGTGGTTTATATGAATATGTGCATGGAAATGTTGATGGAAAGTTATGCTTCAATCTGATGGTTATCTTTATGTATATTTTTTTTGGAACTAACCTGTTTGCAGCAAAAAGAGGAACCATGATGCATAGTTGTTGCAGGATGAACCCGTAGCAAAAGGAGCGCTAAATACCAGAATGGGAGATGTTGCAGAAACAATTGAATGTGGTGGTTATTGGTCAAAGGAATTCATGAGGGTAGAGCACATGTCATGACAATTAATAAATGTTGGAGAAGAGGTCTTCTTTGATTTAGAACTTTGATAGATGGACGCGTAACTTAATGAAATCCATTTGCTAGAGTTTTGTTCTTTTTAGGATTCTCTTTCCATTATAGTTTGAATAAGTCCATATCTTAAAACCACATTCTATATATTTGGAAGTGGAATTAATGATTTCAGTTATAGCTGTTACTTTCAATAAAGACTCCCTCAATTTGTATTTAACTGATGGTCGAATCTATAGTTTAGTTAGTTGGTTCTTACAAGTTTGTACTATTTTTTTATTTTCCAATTGAAACATGAATATGCATAATGGTTAAATCTAGTTTGTGAGAGTTTTTGTAATCCTTTACTTTATGCAATAAATGAAGTTCAGTTCATGAGTTGTGTGTGAGATCTACTAGTTAGATTGTGCCCAATTAAGTGGGAATTGTTACTTGAGCAGACCACTCAAGGTATTGTTGTTCACTTCATCTTTCAATTATTTATTTCTATTGGTAGTTAATATTAGTCTATTGTTACTTATGCATTATAGATTCTATCTCTTGCTTATTACGAGTGAATGCCTAGGAACATGCATGGAATAATTTTCAATAATGTTAATAATACTCCAAAGAATAGTTTAGACATTGCAATAATCTTAAACAGGTTTTCAGTTTACTTTTGTTAGAAATAATTCAGTTACAGTCATTGCTATAGGTACCCGTAGCAACTAAGGTTCAATTTTACTTTTACTGTTTTCTAGTTTTTATGAATTTCCAGCAACTAGAATAACTTAAGCAGGTTAGTTTGAGTAGTTTGAGTCCATGAAGGGATATATCTTGTTGCACCATCATAAGCTTATGCTCCTTGGTCGATAATCTAATGTAGTCTTAAGCAATGTTAAGTGGACTGTTCAGTTTGTTGTTCCTCTGAATTGAGTGACTTTCACCAAGTTTACAAAATATTAACTTAGACTCTACATTTTTGGCATTGTTTTTGAGGATGGTGCTAAATTCATAGACCCATTTTTGTAGTTTTCATAGTTAAAATTTCCTTCTTGAGTATTAGAACTGTTAGAAATCACCTTTTCAACATTAAGCTACTAACATTGTGTAGGGCCATGGCTATACAAAGTTAAATTTACCGTATGCAGAGGTGGAGAGATAACCAAGGAAGATTCATCCCTTCAGATGTTAAAGATAGAGAAGATATTGATGGTTTTGCTGAAATTATTGAGGAGATTGTTGAAAGAGTAAACACTACTCTTCCATCTTCACCATCATCTTCCACAACTACAGAAGGGACCTTCCAAACAATGGGGGATGCACAAGCAAATGAACTAGAACATGAAACCTTTGAGTTCCCTATTACTGATCAAGATAGAGCCACTATGCTAAAGAATATACCACCATCAACATTACTGGTATTTTATGGCTTGGTAACAAAGGACCCAAATACTTTCCTCTTTGATTTTGACGTTCTGTACAAAAGTTATGATTAAACTATTGATGCACACCGACTCAAGCTCTTTCTGGCTACTCTGAAGGATGCTGCCCTTAGATGGTGTATGGGGCTTGGTAGAGATGTCCTTGATTAGGAAACTATGGAAAAAAAGTTCTTGGAGAAGTACAAGGACTATTGCAGGGGATTAGACTGAAGAAGAGATGAAATTTTCTCAATGTCTCAAAAGGAGGATGAGCCACTAGAAGATTATATTGAGATGTTTCAGTTTGCTTTGAAGAAAAAACCCTAGCATAAATTATCAGAGGAATCCCTTAAGTTGGTATTTTTAAGAGGGATTAATGAAGAGAGTATGGATGTCCTCAACCTTATTGGAGGAGCCTGGGATATTTCCAAAGGACAACTTGAAGAATTTTTGAAAATCTGTAGGAATTATTCCAGGACTCTTTCTAGGAAACCAAGAGGGGAGAGGTCATCCATCACAAGTAAGTCCTCTAATGGGGTTTTTAAGGTTGAAATAAACAATTTATTGTCCAATATGAAGCAGGACATAATAAGTCATCTAGCAACACAATTGGACACACTCCATATTAAGAAGAAGTAAAAGGAAGCAGAAGCCATGCTCACTGAGTATTGTCCTAATTGTAGACAAGGGAAAGCCAATTGTAAGTGTAAAAGAGTGACCAACATCCAACAAGAAAAGGTTGAAAAACTAGACTTCTAGCCAATGGAAGGAGATGATGGAAAAGTTTTTTACATAGCACAAAGGAAGCCATGGTAGCAAAAACAAGGTCTTCCACTAGACCCCCTTGGATTTAATCCATCTTTCCCTTTTAGGAATCAAAACTCACTCAACCCTAACAATTAAACCAAAACCAGTGGCAGACTCCTCAACAATGGCCACAAGTCCAACCAAATTGGAACCAACAACCAAACCCATGGCCACAATAAAACTTTCAGAGCTCCAATTATAATCCATAATGGCCAAATCATCAAAATCAATGGCAACCTCAGTGGCAGAAAGGCCAACAATGGCAGCAACCTAATATGAATTATCAACAACCTATGCTACCACCACTTCCACCACAACAACAAAATTTGATGCCTCCATAAAATCTTCAACCACAACCACCTAAACCATCACAAATACCTACCCAACTTGCACCTAACCCTAACACTAATCTCGTTCAACAGGCTTATACTAACGAAGCTATGCAGTGTAAGGAAAATTAGATGCATAAAAAATTCTCCTAACATCAATACGTCAGGAAAGAATGCAGATATACTTTTAAATTTTTTTCAATTATAGTTCAACTAAGATGCACTATGAAACAAATAATAGAAATAGAGTATTTGACAATCACACATGAACACCAAATATACATGGGAAAACCCTTACGGGAGAAAAACCCACCACACCAAGAGAAATCACTTTGTATTACAGTAACAAAGATTACATACAAATGCTAGACTTATCTTTCTGGTGTCATTATACAACAACATTCACCATGAACATTCTTGTATAGGAACCTTTGAGTTACAGTCTTTACATAATAGAATTCATCCACTGATCCAATCACTCAACCATTTGTCGATCCAACCAACCCGATTACAATCTGTAATCACAGAGTATATCCATGTCAAACTTTGTCTATAGAAACTCCTCATAGAACTGTCACACTGAACCAACTGCTAACGGTTCACATTCGGCTCCTCCTATTCATCCACGAGATGCCACATCAGAAAGTCTTACTCAATCAACAGAATTCACACTATGTTGGCATCTCGGTGAGACACTGTTAGTGTCTCACCGATGCCACATAACCTTCATACCGAAGTCACCAAGAGTAACTGATATCGCCAAGACATTCCATCAAGCTTCATGTGTTACACTGAGTCACCAAGCAGTCGCCCAGAACTATCGCTTTTGCCAAGAGATCATAGCGAGTCACCAAAGGTTATACCGAAGACACAAGTCATATCGAGCTCCAAAGAATAGTTGGAAAGACTTACATCTTTCGCTGAGAGAACATATCGAACTCCAAGACTTACCCCGAAGGCTTCAACATAAAGCATCATCGGCGAGACATGTTACTTTTGCTAAGACATCACACCGAGCTCTAGGACTTACCCCAAAATATTATGTCACCAAGAGTTATACTGAAGATCCCTTATCATTGTCGAGACTTACATTCTTCGCTGGGACTTCTTCCCGAACCATTTGGGTTACCCCGATAGCCATCGGCTATCGACAAGACATTCTTCAGTCGCTAAGACATTTCTCTGAAAGCCTTTGTGTTACACCGATGAACAACATTTGAACCTTCGTCGGCGAGACCTTTGCACATTGGTAAGACTTCTTACTGATAGACTATAAGCTGCGTCGAAGACCAACATGTAACATACTGTCGGCGAGACTCTAACACTTCGCTGGGACTTCTCACCGAGCCGCTATAAGCTACCCCAAAGCCCGTGGTTGCCATGAGTCTCCCCGATACACAATTGAATGGCCTATCAACTAGAGGTATCCCGAGCACTAAGAGGTCATGCCAAACACTCCTTGTCACAATGATAGCTCCACAATGAAAGCATTCGACAAGACAAAAACTTGGTCACAGCGACCTATACAAAACATGATGCTACCAATCTGCTAGTCGGCTAGACATGATAGATGTCACACCGACTTTTCTCTAATGGAGGTTTCAGCCTGTATTGTTTGAGGCATATATTTCCAACAATCTCCCGCTTGACGAAGATCATACAGGCACCTCTAGAGCACAACATAATTTATTGAAAAAAATGGGCACTAAGGCCCATTGAACTGGCACACCACCTGAACTTGTCTATGCTCACTGGCTTCATCAATGAATCTACAACATTCTCCAGAGTATCAACCTTTTCCAAACTGACCTTTCCATCCTCCACCATATCTCATACAAGGTGGTACTGTACGTCTATATGTTTCATCCTGGCATGGAAAGTAGGGTTCTTTGCCAGGCAAATTGCACTCGGACTGTCACAAAAAATAGTTATTTCCCCTGCATCAAAACCAATGTTAGAACACAAACATTTCAACCACACTTCTTCTTTACAAGCATGAGTAGCTGCCATGTATTCAGCCTCCGTAGTGGATAAAGTGACTATAGCCTACCGCTTACTCATCCAACTCACTACACCACCATTTAACATGAAAATGTATCCATTGGTAGACCTCCTGTTGTCAATGTCCCCTGCCCAATCAGAATCCACATAGCCTCGAGTATTGAGAGTCCTCTATGATTGAACCAAGTTGCTATGGTAACACAAAGCAAAATCTAAAGCGCCCTTCAAATATTTGAAAACTCTTTTCACATCATCCCAATGTGTTCTTCTTGGATTAGCCATAAAATGACTAAGAACTTCCACTGCTTGGGCAATGTCTGGCCTTGTACAGACCATTGGATACATGAGACTACCTAGTGCACTAGCATAGGGTACACTGGTCATGTCCTCCATCTCAGTAGGATATTTTGGACAGTCCTCAATAGATAGCTTTGTTCCCAGCAAGACTGGAACAACTAGCTATTTGCAATCATTCATATAGAATCTCTCAAGAACAGTCCTGATATACTTACTCTGACTGAGCCAAAGTTTTTTATTCTTCCTGTCCCTAGTTATCTCCATCCCCAAAATATACCTTGCTGCACCAAGATCCTTCATTTCGAACTTAGCAGACAACTGAGACTTAAGATCATACATCATTAGCTTGCTATTTCCTATGAACAACATATCATCAACATAGAGAGCAATAAAAAGTACTCGATCACTGTCAGCTTTATAATATACGCAGTGATCAAATTTTGATCTTACAAATCCCAAAGACAATACAAAAGTATCAAATTTCTGGTACCATATTCTAGGTGACTGCTTTAACCCATACAAAGACTTCTTTAATTTGCATACCATTTTTTCTTTACCTTTCTCAACAAAGTGCTCAGGCTGGGACATAGATTTCTTCTTCAAGATCACCATGAAGAAATGTTGTCTTCACATCCATCTGTTCTACCTCTAAGTCATATGCTGCTGCAAGTGACAAAAGAAATCTAATAGATGTCAGCTTTGCTATAGGAGAAAATATTCCCCATAATCGATTCCCTCTACTTGGGAATAACCCTTTGCAACCAGTCTTGCCTTATACTTTTCTACACTGCCATCCAGACCAATCTTTTTCTTAAATACCCATTTGTAGCCCATAGGTTTTCTACCTTCAGGAAAGGGCACCAAACTCCAAGTTTCATTTTTATCCAATGATGCCATCTCTTCTTCCATGGTTTCTAACCAAGAGTCTGAATCAGACATTCTAAATGCCTCTTTTATAGTCCTAGGCTCATCAATGCTAGAAATAAAAGCATAGGCACAAGTAGAATCAATCAATAAGAACTCATACCTATCTGGTTGTTTCCTTTCTTAGGTTGAACTCCTCAGTGGCTGAGGCTGAGGTTGTTCTTCTTCTTCTGAACTTTTAGAACTGCTCAAGCTCTCCTTAGTTTCAGGGATATTTTACATTTCCAATTCCTCTTTCTTAGGTGTAGGAGGAATTAATGCTACATCCTTATTGTTTTCAGACTTTGTCTTTGACTGCAGATCCAAAGTGGAAGGTTTTAGCTTACAAAAGATTTCACTTCTGCTGTATACAACATTATCTGTATTGGGATTCCAAAGCTTGTATCCTTTTATGACAACACTATAGCCAATAAAAATACATTTGATAGCCTTGTTCTCCAATTTAGATCTTTTCACATCCAGCACATGAGCATATGCCTCAACCAAAAACACGAACATGTCTAAGTGAGGGCTTCTTACCAGACCACGCTTCCAAAGGTGTTTTCTCAACAAGAGCAAAATTTGGAGAACGATTAATTAGATAACATGCAGTAGATACAACCTCAGCCCAGAACTTCTCCTCCAAGCCAACACTACTGAGCATACTTCGTGCTCTCTCCATCACTATCCTATTGAACTTTTCTGCAACTCCATTCTGCTGTGGAGTATAAGGTGTAGTCTTGTATCTTTTAATTCCATGGTCTTTACAGTATCTTTCAAATTCATCATAATAGAATTCACTGCCATTATTAGTCCTTAAGAATTTTATTTTTCTACCAGTCTGATTTTCAACAAAGTTCTTAAATTCCTTAAATCGACTAAACACTTCTGATTTACTTTTCAGAAAATATACAAATGCTCTTCTTGAATAATCATCAATAAATGACACATAGTATCTTGATTTAGACAAAGAAGGAACATCTACTGGACCAAACACATCCGAATGAATATAATCTAACAAACTAGAAGATTTATGAGGACTGGAATAAAATGAAACACAGTGCTGCTTTCTATATATACAGTGTTTACAGAATTCAAATTCAAGATTATAGTCTTCAAGCCCCTCAACTAGGTTTTTATTCTTCATGGTTTTTAAACCTTTTTCTCCTATGTGGCCTAACCTATGATGCCAAAGCATAGTCTTCTCTGCAATAAGTTTTACTTCCATAGAGTTTACATAATTAGGGATATTTCCCTCTTTACCTCCATGAGCAGCTTTCAGTGACTTTCCAGAGACACTGTTGCATTGAACAGCCTGTGCATCCATCTTGTACAAGGTACCAATTCGAGTACCTCTAGCCAGCACCATCAAACCTCTAGTCATCTTGTAGCCATTTCTAGAGAACGTAACTTGTACTCCAATATCATTCAGCATACTTACAAACAATAGATTTCGAGCTAGACCTGGTATATGCATTACGTTATTAATTCCCTTCACTCTGCCATCGAGGAATTGTATTTTGACTCTTCCACGGCCAACTATCTCCAAAGTTGAATCACTCACTAAGTACACCTTTCCACCATTGTATTCTTCATACTTCATGAACCATTCTCTGTGAGATGTCATATGGAAAGATGCTCCAGAATCAATCAGCCAGACATCATCTGATGCCTGAGTAGCCAAGGCTGCAATGAAGGTGTCACCATCACTATGAGAAGAACCATTATCAGAAGAGCTTTTCTTCTTCTTTTTCTCCTCTTTACAATCCTTTCGGACATGACCAGGTTGCCCACAGTTCTAGCATTTCACCTTGGACTTCTTGCCAAGAGACTTTGATCTCCCCTCTGATTTCGATTTGGACTTCTTGTCCTTCTTCTTGCCTTTCTCTTTCGGTCTTCCTCTGACAGCAAGAGCCTCCTTCGCCATCTCAGAAGATTTCCTTCTCATCTCTTTTGACAGCAAAGATGCAACAACATCTTCCATCTTGAAACTGGATGTTGTACTCCCAATCGCCATCACGAGATGATCCCATGAGTCTGGAAAAGAACACAATAGAAGCATACAATGATCCTCTTCTTCAGTCTTCACACCAACATATGTCAATTGAGCAATTAGCATATTAAATGCATTCAAATGATCAGCCATAGACCCTCCTTCCTGCATTCTCAAAGAATACAGCTTCTTCCTCAGGAACAATTTATTCACCAAGGACTTCCCTTGATAAATAGATGCCAGTCTCTTCCACAAAGAAGAGGCAGTCTTCTCCTCATGCACATTCAGAAGCACTGAGTCTGCCAAACAAAGCCTTATCAACCCCTTAGACTTCCTATCTGTAAGGTCCCAATCTTCTTGCTTCATGCATGTAGGTTTAGTTTCAGACACTGCAAGAGACAGATCACGATCAACTAGAAGATCCTCCATCTTGAGTTTCCACAACTCAAAGTTACTACCATTAAACTTCTCTATTTCAAAATTTCCAGATGTACTAGCCATCTCAACCTATAATCAAAAATAATAATTTCTACAAGACTCTCACTGAATAGAATTGACTCGAAAAACCCAACGTACCCACAAGGATAACACAACTGGCCAGACTCTGATACCACTTGTAAGGAAAATTAGATGCAGAAACAATTCTCCTAACGTCAATACCTCAGGAAAGAATGCAGATATACTTTTAATTTTTTTTCAATTACAGTTCAACTAAGATGCACTATGAAATAGATAACAAAAACAAAGTATTTGAAAATCACACATGAACACCAGATATACGTGGGAAAACCCTTACAAGAGAAAAACCCACCACACCAAGAGAAATCACTATGTATTACAGTAACAAAGATTATATACAAATGCCAGACTTATCTTTTTGGTGTCATATATAACAACATTCACCATGAACATTCTTGTACAGGAACCTTCGAGTTACAGTCTTTACAAAATAGAATTTATCCACTGATCCAATCACTCAACCATTTGTCAATCCAACCAACCCGATTACAATCTGCAATCATAGAGTATATCCATGTCGAACTCTGTCTATAGAACTTTCTCACAGAACTATCACACCGAAACAACTACTAATGGTTCACATTCGGCTTCTCCTATTCATCCACGAGATGCCACATCAGAAAGTCTTACTTGGTCAACAAAATTCACACTATGTTGGCATCTCGGTGAGACATTAAAAGTGTCTCGCCGATGCTATATAACCTTCATACCGAAGTCACCAAGAGTAACTGATATCGCCAAGACGTTCCATCGAGCTTCTTGTGTTACATCGAGTCACCAAGTAGTCGCCTAGACCTATCGCTTTTTCCAGGAGATCATAGTGAGTCACCAAAGGTTATACCGAAGACACAAGTCATATCAAGCTCCAAAGAACAGTCGGCAAGACTTACATCTTTCTCCGAGAGAACATACCGAACTCTAAGACTTACCTCAAAGGCTTCAACTTAAAGCACTATCGGAGAGACATGTTACTTTCGCTAAGACATCACACCGAGGTCTAGGACTTACCCTGAAGTATTCTGTTTCCAAGAGTTATACCGAAGATCCCTTATCATTGGCGAGACTTACATTCTTCGTTGGGACTTCTTCCTGAACCATTTGGGTTACCCCGATAGCCATCGACTATCGGCGAGACATCCTTCAGTCGCTAAGACATTTCTCCAAAAGCCTTTGTGTTACACCGATGAACAACATTTGAACCTCCGTCAGTGAGACCTTTGCACATTGGTAAGACTTCTTATTGATAGACTATAAGCTACGCCGAAGACCAATATGTAACATACTGTCGGTGAGTCTCTAACAATTCACTGGGACTTCTTACCGAGCCGCTATAAGATACCTCGAAGCCCATGGTCACCATGAGTCTCCCTGATACACAATTGAATGGTATGTTAGCCAGAGGTCTACCGAGCGCTAAGAGGTCATACCGAATAATCCTTGTCATAGCGATAGCTCCACAGTGAAAGCATTCGGCAAGACAGAAACTTGGTCACAACAACCTGTACAAAACATGATGCTACCAATCTGTTAGTCAGCCATACATGATAGATGTCACACCGACTTTGCTCTAATAGAGGTTTCAGCTTGTATTGTTTGAGACACATATTTCCAACATGCAGTACCCCACTTATGGGGTAAAGGTGAGTGATGTCCACCTCAGATCAAGAAAGCAACTTGCTGGCCTTCATCTCCCCAAATTATAGAAGTGGAGGATGAAAAACCTATAGTTGAGGCTTCTGATAAACTGCCTTTGGAGCTTGAACAAAACTAGGTACCCTAAACTACTTCAAATCTTAAGCCACCATTTCCTGAATTCCTAGCTCTATAAAAGCATCACACACAAGCTGAGACTAACCTTTTAGGGCAATTTAAAGATGTTAACATCAAAATTCCACTTATCTAAGCTATCAAAGATATTCCCATCTACAATAAGATAGTGCAAAATCTCTATCTTAAGAAACTAGATAAGAAGAAGAAAGATCCACAAACAATTAATGTTATGGGAAATCTTGTAGATATTATGTTGGGAAATATCAGAGTCCCTAAGTATAATGACCCTGGTATTCTAGTTGTGGACATCAAGATCAATGGGACTCTCATTAAAAAAACTTTGATAGATTTGGGAGCATCTATTAATGTAATGACAAAAGAAACTATGTAATTTCTTCAGTTGATCAATCTCAGGCCTACTCAAACTGTTTTGCAATTAGCTAATAGGTCTATAGTAAAACCTGAAGGAGTTATTGAAGATATAGTTATTACATTGGATTCATGGGAATACCCTGTTGAATTCATAGTATTGCAACCTAAAGTTAATCTTGCAGGTTACCCGCTCATTCTAGGTAGGTCTTAGTTAGCAATAGTTGATGCCTTCATATGATGTAGATTTGGTAAGATGATCATATCCAATGGAACAATAACAAAGAACTCAGTTCTTTATCTACTTGCTCAGCCATATGTAGATATGGAGCATTCTATTTGGCCCAATTTGGGTGAAGAAGATGAATATAGTTACTCTCTTCATACATTCATGACTATTGAGTGCAAACCTTTGTTGGATGACCAAGATGAAGATGAGCTTATCCCTCATATTATACAAAATGATTGTGGAAGGAGCTCTCAACAACAGGATTTTCTTATATGTCTCCAAGACCCCTTGCAAAGTACTGTACCTACTGATTCAATTGAAGAGATATCTCAATTATTTCATTCACTACTACTTCCTTAGCAATGTTTTCCAATTATACCAAGCCTTGATCTCTCATCAATTCAAGAGTTATCAAAAGAGTTAGAAATTATGCCAAGTAGAATGTTGAATATTAATAATGCCTTGACTAAAGCTCAACAAAACTCTCTACAAACAATGTTGCAGGCACACTTAGTTGCATATGCATGGGACTATCATGATTGAGAGGTATTGATCCTAATCTCTGCATGCATAGGATTTATATTAATGAAGGTCACAGACCAATTAGATAGCCTCAAAGGTGTATGAATCTAGACTTAAGGGATATTGTAAAAGCTAAACTTCAAAAGCTCTTAGATGCTAGTTTTATTTACCCAATTTCATATAGTGAGCGGGTTTCACCATTGGTTATAGTTCCCAAGAAAGGAGGGAAATGGATATTTTGTGTTGATTATAGAGAATTAAATTCTGCTACAAGGAAAGATCATTTTCTATTGCCATTTATTGACCAAGTTCTTGATTCTTTGGCTGGAAATAAATATTTTTCATTCTTCATGGTTTCAGTGGTTACCACTAGATCAAAATTGCACCAAAAGATTAGGATAAGGCCACCTTCACCTGTCCTTGGGGAACTTATGCATATTCTTTGGCTTGCGTAATGCTCCAACCACCTTTTAGCATGCAATACTCAACATATTTTCTGATTTTGCACATAACTGCATGGAGATATACATGGATGATTTCACCATTTATGGTGAAACATATGAGGAAGCCTTGAGTAACTTGGAAATTTTTTTAAAAAGGTGCAAGGAACAAAATTTATCTCTCACTAATGAAATTTTTTTCATGA
Organism: Sequoia sempervirens; assembly: GCA_007258455.2. Lineage (NCBI taxonomy): Eukaryota > Viridiplantae > Streptophyta > Pinopsida > Cupressales > Cupressaceae > Sequoia > Sequoia sempervirens. The sequence continues at coordinate 15,553 of VDFB02003853.1, read as the reverse complement.
TGATGACATAAGGCATTATGTTAGGACACTTTATATCCAGTGAAGGCATATAGGTTGATCCAAAAAAAAGAGATTATATCTAATATACCTATATTACATAAGAAAATGGATGTTAGAAGCTTCCTAGGACATGCAGGTGTAGACACCTAAATTTGGACACTTGCATTTGTCCTAGTTTATCCCTTTTCATCAGAATATCCACTTATTTGCATTAATTAAGTAATATTGCTATTATTTAATTAATACCCTTAATTCTTATAAATCCCTAAGGTATAATAATTAAATACCTTACCCTTTATCCCCCTTTTCTCAAAAGAATTAAATAAATAATACATTTATTTAATTCCTCACATGTCACATCCTCCATCACTATTTCTTAATCCTAATCCACCTCATAATCCCATTATTAGGGGATGTGCACATGTCTAATCCATGATTAGGATGTGTCACATCCTCCAAATTTTGCAAGTTGGCTCCTAATCTTCATTAGCCACTAATTGTCTCCTAATCACTTATTAACTAGTCTAATCAGTACCTTGGTCAACTCTTTCATCTCCAAAGGAATATTAAATTTCTTTTATTATCCCCATGCCCTTCCTAATGGAATTTTAAATTTCATTTTATTCTTCCAAGGACTCTCCTCTTCTCCATGTGATCATTGAAAAGTCACATCACTCACATGGGTCAAAGTCCTACTTTTTGGGAACCTTGTCTTATCTACAAGATACTCCCAATCATGTGAATTTAAAATTACATTTATTATCCCAACCACTTCTCTCATTCCCATGGTCCTCTCACTTGTCACCATCATCCTTATTCCAAGGTACTTGCAAGTACCTCCACTTCACAAGTCCTTTTCCACATCACATGTCCTCTTGACATCTCATCTTCCACATGGAAAGATGTGAGGGCTTGTGAGTCCTCAATTCACCACAACCCTTCATCTTGCCCATGTTGGCAAGATCTTGACCGTTGAACTCTCTAGAGAATTATCCCCTAAATATAGAGGATTTCTCTTTCATTCTCTTATTAGGCATTCACACATTTTGGCATTCAAGCTCTCAAGCATACTTTCACTCTTGCACTCCAAAAACCTCCATTGTGGCATACTTTCAAGCTTCCATCTATTGCATTTGCATTCATCCATCTAACTACCCACTTTTCTCATTGCATTTCTCATGTAGTTTAGCTCATTTTGAATCCATTTTCATCCATCTTGCCATCCAAGGAGCATACAAAACATCAAAGTTCCAAGGGCCAACTAAAGAGCATCTTGAACAAGGTAAAAATCAACTTTCTCATCTTTGTTTTTGTTTGAGTTAACGTAGCCCTATCTTGAGGTGTTAAGTGTTGTTTTTTGTCTTTTGCATTTTGTTTTGTGTCATTTAGATAGGCTAACAACTCTTGATCACATTTATGGCATGCTTGATGGGACCCACAAATGGGTCCCTTGCTTTTACGTTTTCTGTTGTTTGATATTTTGCAAGTTCAGGTTGCAGAGAGGTGACTTCACCCAAGACAGAAGCGACCTCGCCCATAGTTGGGTGAACCTTCCCTACAGAGGGGCGAACCTGCCCTCAACAAGGGTGACCCTGCCTTGCAGAGTCGCCCATCTGAGCACGAGACAATTTTTGCCTTTAGTTTTCCAGATGGGCGAACCTTCCCTATAGATGGGTGAACCTGCCCTACAGAGGGGTGAACTTTCCCTACAGAGGGACGAACCTACCCTACAAAGGGGTGAACCTACCCCAAACAAGAGCGAACTTGCCTAAAAAAAGGTGTCTACAAGGTAAAACAATGATCTAAACTTCATTTTTAGCTTTTGTTTCTTATCATTTTGAGGTACTAAACCCCTAAGATCATCTATTGGTGAGTGTGTCCACTTTTTCCTAACATTTGTGCAGCTTGTCTCACACTTGTAAAAGAATGAAGATCAAACTACTAACACTTTTCTTGTAGAGCCATTGTTTTTAGCTTTGTTAGTTTAGTTTGTTTAGCATTTTTGCTTATTGATGTAGGCACATAGATCTAATTAGGGAAAGTCAACATACTGTTTGTTGTGTTTGAAAGTTTTTTGTGTTACCCAAAGGGGCACTACAAGGTTCAAACTTTCTCCTTGCACTTCATGTGAGCCTGGGGAGTAGCCGAAAATGATTAGTGTTCTCTTTTTAGTGGGACCTACTTGGGGATTTCATCACCCCAAGGGACGATCCCAACCACGTGTACCAGCGGGGTATACAAAGGGGGGAGAGAAAAAGTTGTACCCCAATCTAGTCACATTGTGTCTAGCGAAATGTCAAAGCTAGGGTGATACCTAGATAGACGTGAAGAGTTGGTCCGAGCCTTGGGTATCTCGTTGGGGTTCTCGACTCACACTTGTGACGGGCTAGTGTTCACGGTTTGTGTCTCACATACTGAGCGTATATCAAAGACTCCCTAGTTGCATTAATCATCCTAGTTAGAGAACCATGTTAGCCATACCCTCTTACTAATCTTAGGATTGTGTTGCTTGAACTATCTTCTTCATACGAAACTAGTGCATATCTGTTTAGTCAAGTCAACCTTTGTCTTCTCCTTAATGTTTGTTGTGTTTTTGGTCCTGTGCGATAGCTATTTTCATCCAAGTCAAGTTTAGGTCTATTGCAAAGGGGCGAACCTACCCTGAACGGGGGCGAACTTGTCCTCTATCTCAGTCATTTCCCAGCTTGTTTTTATCAAAATCACCCATCTTTTCTCTAAATAGGTGAACCTACCCTAGAGAGGGGTGAACCTACCCTCAATAGGGGTGACCCTGCCTTGAATAAGGGTGACCCTACCCTCTATCAGTCAAATAGCCATCAAATCATCCAGTTTCTTAGGTTGGGTGAACCTGCCCTTACTTGGGTGAACTTGCCCCTACATGGGCAAACCTGCCCCTCAAATAGCCATTTTCACCTTTTGTTCAATCATTCTAAACACCCGTTTTCCCATTCTAAATGCTTGTTTCCTCAGTCTGACCATCCATCTCCTTGTTTTGAGCATTCATCCTTCTGACCCAAGCATCTGTCTCCTTGATCCGAGCACCCATTTACCTATTCTGAGCATCTTTTTCCCACCTATCTTTCATTGAATAGGCGAAATTGACCTCAACTTAGGTAAACTTTCCCTTAACTTGGGTGAACCTACCCTAACTTGGGTGAACTTTCCCTCCAAACAACTAATTTCATCCCCCGTTCAATCGTTCCGAGCATCCACTTCCCTATTTCGAACATCCTTTTACTCATTTCAAGCATCCATCACCTCGTTTCAAGCATCCATTCATTCATTCTGAACATTCATCTCCTTGTTCCAAGAGTTAATCTCCCCTTTTGAGCAATCGTTTACTCATTCTGAGCAATCGTTCATTCATTTTGAGCATTTGTCTCCTCGTTTTGAGAGTCTATCTTCCTTTCTGAGCATTCATTCTTCTCATTCAAAGCATCCATTCATCCATTCTGAGAGTTAGTCTCCCATCCCAAGCATTCATCCATCCATTCCAAACATATGTTTGTCCATTCTGATCCTCCATCTCCTCATTTTGAGAGTCCTTCATCCATTCTGAGTAATCGTTTACTCATTTTGAGTAGTGGTTCATCCATTCTGTTCATCTGTTCACCCGTTTTGAGTAAATGTTCATCCATTATGAGCCTCCATCTCCTCATTCTGAGAGTTTTTCATACATTTCAGGCAGTCTTTTGCTCGTTCCAAGTAGCCATTCATCCATTCCAATCATCTGTTCACTCGTTCTGAGTAATCGTCCATCCATTATGAGCTTTCGTCTCCTCGTTCTGAGAGTTAGTCTCTTGTTCCAAGCAATTGTTTACTCATTCCAAGTAGTCATTCATCTATTTTGATCATATTTTTACTCGTTTTGAGCATCCGTTCATCTATTCCAAACATTTGTCTTCTCGTTTTGAGAGTTAGTCTCCCCTTTCCAACAATCATCCATCCATTTTGAGCTTTCATCTACTCCTTGTAAGAGCCCATCTCCCCATTCTAAGAGTCTGTTTCCTCATTTCAAGAGTCCATCTACCCATTCCAAGAGTTCATCTCCTTGTTCCAAGGGTTTGAAATCAGATAGGCGAACTTGCCTAGTGGATAGACGAACCTTCCCAATAGATAGGTGAACCTGCCCAACAGATAGGTGAACCTGACCCATAGATAGGCAAACCTTACCTTCATCCAATCATTTGCATTTTTCATTCATCCGTAATCTACATTTCGATCCATCTACGTTCTCTAAAGGTCATTGTTTCATCAACCAAATCACATAGGTGCATCTTAGAACATAATTAGAGTCCATATCCATCATCAAATCATCCATCCCAATCACCTAGACTTCGTTTCAGGGATTTTGATTTTTATGTAGAAACTTCTAGAGGCCATAACTTTTGACTCGGGTGTTCGTTTGGGCTGAAATTTTACAAGTGCTTGAGTTATGAGGTGGCATGTGGATTTCCAACCTTAGTTGGCCCCCATTTCAGCACATTTTTAGGGCTTCAAACTTTCATCTTGACCCTCAAAATCGCAATTTAGTGTTTTTTCTAGTTTTTGAAAAATCATTTTCGTTAATAACTCAGAATGCATGCCTTAGATTTAGGATGTTAGTTGGAAATTCATCCTACCTTAGTTTTAGGAAGTTTCTAAGAAAAAAATGGACTCTCAAAGGTATGCCTGTGAAATTTCCTAAAATGGCAAAATTTGACAATTTTTGAAAACTGCCAAATTTGGAAAAATCTAATTGTCAACACCTTACGTCATCTAGTTAAACCCTTGAACTTGGTTTAAAATAAATCCCATCACATCCTCCGATCATCCTAATATGAGCTTCAATCCAATCCTAAATTGAGATTTAATCCAAGCCCAATCCGAGCTTGACCTAAATCCTTATTTGAGCTTTAGTCCATTACCATCCAAGATCTCTTGATATTGAAACAAATCTTAGGATCCATTCCTCCATCTTCTTCCAATCCATCCTGTTCATCCTTACACCATCTCTTCTTTCCTTCTAAACATTCGCTCCTATCTTTTCAATCCATATCCATCTAATCTAACATCATGAATCCTTATCCTCCATTAATGCAACCGAAAATAGTAGTCAAGGAAAACCCTAATTATGTTGATGATGATAACAAGAGTCTTGTTGATCAAGAGGTATATGACATAGATCCCATTGACGCTATCATTTCTAGTAATATTTCTCCAACCGCTTTCCAAATCCAATTACCCCTCCAAGCTATCCCATATTAATCCACCATCCCAATATCCCTATCTTAATTCCCCATCTACTCCCTCCAACATCAATCCACCATCCACGTCTTCCTATTCTAATCCACTATCACAATAACCCTACCTTAATCCTCCATCCAAACCTAATCTTCCACCTACTCTTAGCCTTCCATCAAATCTTGTCCCTCAATCTAATCTTAGTCCACCAATCTGTAATCCTTCATCCACTCCTACGACACCATCTAAGCCTGGAATATGCATGATTCTCACTCCAGAGGTCCTCCAAGGACTCATGACAAAGAATATATACCCAACTCCACACCTTGAAGTCGTGGAACCATGCAACCCCACTCCCCTAGGTACGGTCGTTAGTATCATTGATGTTACGACCCCTATCACTACTCAAACTGCTAAAACCATCAAATCTACTGAATCCATTGAGCCCCCATCTCCTACTCTGAGATCCACCGAGCCCATCGAAGATAACTAAACCCAATCACCATCTTCTACTCCTAGATCCATTCAATTTGGCAAAGACACCCAAATCCAATCCACTCTTCCCACTCCCAGTATCACTGAAATCCATTCCCATGAATGCCATGAATCTCCCATCCTTCCATCTCCCTCATCTGATGAGTCCCTCCAACACTCCATCATCATGCTACCCACACAAGATTAGTCATGCCAAGATCTTGATCCAAAGCATACCGACATATCCCCTTTTCCAAATCAAGTTCCTACCATCTCATCCAATCCACCTCAAGATCACAATCCCCCATCCATTCCATCCCATGATCCCCTTGTCACTCAAGACCCCACCGCTCCATTGCATGAGCCCTTATCACCCACTACCACAAATACAAATCCTATCATGTCACCTAATCCCTCTCTTGATCCCTTACCACTCCCTTCTCTCGATCAAGATGCTATTGTCCCATCATCTCCATCCCACGCTCCTCCATCATCATCTAAACTTACTAACCCCACATCACTTTTGTACCCCCTGGTACCCTCACATTCTTCCGAGGTGGTCTCCTTGTAGAATAAAAACAAAGGATATATACCACTCATCATCCTCCACCTAATAATGGACTTGCATCATTCTTCCAAAATAACAAAAATCCTATCATGGATCAAATGCTCAAGAACATGAACTATCAAGGAAAAGGTTTAGGCATTCATGAGCAAGGTATTTTAGAGCCCATCCAGGTCAAAGAACACTCCTATACTTGAGGTCTTAGATGTGTTGCTCATGAATCACAATCCAAAAATGTTGGTACAACCTCCACATACCCTCAGCAATCCTCTTCTAAAGAATAAGAGGTTCCTCCCATCACTCCACCAGATCATTTGTCACCATCCCCCTCCTCCATCGTATCACCTCAAAACAACCATCCATTTTGGGTCCTTACATCCCTCCATCCACCATCTCCCATCGTTCATCTCCTCCATCCATTTTTGGTCCTTATGTCCCTACACCCACCATCACACATCCTCCAGGTACTAAGTCCATTTTGGGCCCTTATACCCCAAAATTACCTCCTCCATTTTTTCTTATTCATTCTTTTTCACCTATCCATATCACCCATCATTAACATCCCTCTCTCATGTTCCCTAATCAGGATCAACAAAGGCACGTACCTGCACATCCTCCATCCACATATCATCCTCAAAATCCTATCTCCATCACTCCATTCGCATTTCCTCCACATCATCCATTTGCTTGCACCCATCCCATTGCTATTAAAAGCACTTTGGATGTTAAAGTAAAAATTCATAAATCTAAACATCCACATGAATCTAAAGCTACCCATGTCCTCTCTAAAATACATGGTGAAGAAAAGAAAAATCAAATCCAAAATCCAAATCAAATATGTAGGCCATAAAAGCCCACCAAAGCAAAAATCAAAACCATGTGGATCCCAAAGAAAAAAGATGCAATGCCTTCAAATGAAAAATCTATAATTACATCCAAAGTTGCTAATCCATAAGCTAATCATACACCCCTTCCATCTCCTAAATCTATTTTCGGTTCTTATGTCCCAAAATTCATTATCTCATCTCCTCCATTATCCCCACATCATCCATCCATTAATACTCCTATCACTTCACATCCACCACCATATGTGCCAATGTTGGTCCTGAACACATCCCCCCATCACACATCCACCCCATCATTCCATCCATACACTTTCCAACATCCCATCCATTATCCCACATATCTCCCGCATCAAATCCCTTTAATCCATCCTATTGCATAACCCATTTATCCTAATAAGGTTGTACCAACATCCAATAGTCATTTCATAATTGGGCTCTTATTACCTCATATGGAATTTGATGCTTGAGTCCTTCATCCATCTCCTTATCACATATCTTCTAAATCCACTTATCCACATCCTTATCTTTATCCATCTCCATCTACATACTATCCAAAAAATACAAAAAAAAAGGTCAACAAAGTCAAAAAAAGAGAAAAAAAAAAGAGAAATAATTCGTTCAATGGTGAAATCTTGGCAAACAAGCGCCTTGGATAAGTACCATGATGAAAACCTAGAAAATAGGAATCATGTGTAAATCCCCCATCCAGATTACTTGCACACATGGGGGCAACTATATCCCCTTCACCCATCTCCATCCAACCTATCTTACACATCCTGCTTATCATATCCCATTTATCCCTATCCCTCCATCCTGCTTGTGATCTTGATATCAATAGGGGAAAACATATATACATGCTTTCAACACCTCTTGGCATTCATTCCCCTCATCCATACACTATCCTAATATTTATTCGCATCCATCTATCTTCCTTGTCCACCCATCATGCTACCATTAATCTCCCTTCCTTGTCCATACATCCTATCCATATCCATGTCACTCCCTTATTTACCTATCATTCTATCTTCCATCCCCCCTACCTCATTATACATGACATATCTTGAGTGGGGGCACCTCCTTCTTTGTGGCATAACTCCTTGGAGACATCATTCATCTAAACAATCCCTTTCATCTCCCCATCCTTATCTCTTTACCATCCTAATCTTCCTATCCATCATAGCATCCCTTTTCATCTATCCATCTAGTGACCTTTTCCTCATCCAAATCCTTATCCCTCTATCCATCCATCATGGCAATCCCTTTCATCTCCCCATCCTTATCTCTTTAGCATCCTAATCTTCCTATCCATCATAGCATCCCCTTTCATCTATCCATCTAGTGACCTTTTCCTCATCCAAATCCTTATCCCTCTATCCATCCATCATGGAAATCCCTTCCATCGCCCTATCCTTATCTTCCTATCCATCTCTCATAGCATCCCTTTCATCTCCCCATCCTTATCTCCTTACCATCCTAATCTTCCTATCCATCATAACATCCCTTTTCATCTATCCGTTTGGTAACCTTTTCCTCATCGAAATCTTTATCCCTCTATCCATCCATCATGGAAATCCCTTCCATTGCCCCATCCTTATCTTCCTATTCATCTCTCATAGCATCCCTTTCATCTCCCCATCCTTATCTCCTTACCCATCCAAAAATTATTTTCATCTCCCCATCCTTATCTTCCTCTCCATCCTTCAAACTGAAAATCCTTTTCCATCTCCCCATCCTTATCTCCTTACCAATCCAAACAATCCCTTTCATCTCCCCATCCTTATCTCCTTATCAATCCAAACAACCCTTTTCATCTCCCCATCCTTATCTCCTTATCCATTCATCTCTATCCTCATCCCATCACATAATCCCTTGTCATTAGTATTTGGCTATAAGCTTCTCCCCATGTAATCCAATTCCATCTATCTCATCCTCATCACTCCCACTTCTCTCGCACATCTTTCCAATCTCCTATCATTTCTCATCACTAATCTATCCATCATATCATCCTCCCAATTCATCTTTCGATAATTTGGATAACTATCCCATCCCTAAGCTTTGTTTGATCACCATCATCCTATCTTATCTACTAGGTCTATCTTGTATCATCATATCGGTCCCATCATTCTATCTACTTATCTTGGTCATCTCATCATCCTTTATCCATGGTCGATCATCGGCTCTGTCGAACTACATTGCCCCTGCGCTTTCACGTAGGCAAGGTCGATCATTGGATTCGCCCCTGGGGCCCCCTTTTGTCCATCCTATCTTTATCCTCTATCATCCTCTTTCTACTTTTGTCTATCTAGTCTTTGTCATCCATCAAGGTCTTCATTGTCCTCTTTCTTCTTTTATCCATGGTCAGTTGTCAACCTTTTATTGAACTACGAGGGCTTTGCGCTTTCACGTAGGCAAGGTTAATCTTTGATCGAACCCTGAGCCCCTAGGTCTTTAGGGTGTGTCAGTCTCGTGTCTTGTATCTCTTGTGTCGTGTCGTCAAGTTATGCCCTTATCTAGCTGGTTCTTAACAAATGAGAGCCACTCGTATCATGAGATTTAATCTCTTCCGAATATCCTGTGTCATATCAATCTTTAGTTTAGTATTCATCTTTGGTCTTAATAGGATGTATCCTTCCTAACAGACCCCATCAATCCCATCCATCCCCTTGATCTTATGTAAAATGACGTTTTAAATTGATTGTGATCTTTTGATGCTTTTAGATTTTGTTTATCATTTGAGCTTCCTATCATACCTCGTTGGGGTCACCTTGATCCATCATATCATGGTGTGCTTTGACTAGTAAACACAGGGGCATATCTTAAACTTTTGTTTGTTTTTGTCTTCCTGGTTGTCCCACATTGTACCCACCAAAATCCCTGTGGTGTTATGCTGGGGCATCCTCCTGTGCTTGTGGTTATTCCAATGCCTGGCCCAACCAAGGTCTTTGTGACTTTGGGGTGTTGGAATAGCCTTCTTGTCTATTGTGTTTGTTTTATGCATTTGACACTAATCCACCTTGGTTCTACATACCCTAGCACTTGGTGTCTTATGCTATAGCAAAAATCAATGCTCCGAAAATGGAAAATTGCATTAGGATTGCATTTCATTGCATTGCATGTATCCTCCACCTCTTCTCATCCATATTTTCATCAATCCTCATCATTTCATCCTCTTTTCAATCTTCTTAGAATAATATATATTGGTTATTCTAAGGATCTTTTCAACCATCTCACATCTCCATCCAATCCTCGCCCACTCAAATCTAGCACAAATCATCTAATCACATCCTTGTTCTTGTTCCTAGCCTTGCTACAAGCCTTGATCCAATCATCATCATCATCGTCATCATCTTCGGGATGTATCCTTCCCTATCATTAGGTGTTGTTCTAGGATATATCCTTCCCTCATCAACAATGCTTTCATCATCATCATCGAGATGTATCTTTCCCTATACTCGTGTTGTTTTAGGATATGCATTCCCTCATCAACAACACTCCATCAATCATCAACCCATTTTGGCTTGTAGCTTGATTGGGGCAACATCACATTTGTCATTGAATCCATTTGTGCTTCCCAACCCTCTATCGCTTATCATCCTCTCTTTTCCATCACTTTGCATCATCTTCCCCATCTCCCCTTTCATCATTTCATCCCTTTAGAGAGCACACTCGTGTCCTCTTGGACCCACATGTCCTCTCGAGGGGGCATCCTCAATCCCTAATCTTCATCTTCACTCCCATCATCTTTCTTCCCAATCACTCATTTGATGACTGGGGCATCTTTCCCAATCTAACCATCTTCTTTCACGTTCAATGTTTTAATATTCTTTGAAATGATACTACTTCGTAACACCATCTAAAAGAGGGGAAAAATATAGACACCTAAATTTAGACACTTGTACTTGTCCAAATTTATCCCTTTTCATCTGAATATCCACTTATTTGCATTAATTAAGTAATATTGCTATTATTTAATTAATACCCTTAATTCTTCTAAATCCCTAAAGTATTTAATTAATAATTAAATACCTTACCCTTTATCCCCCTTTCCTCAAAATAATTAAATAAATAATACATTTATTTAATTCCTCACATGTCATATCCTCCATAATTATTTCTTAATCCTAATCCACCTCCTAATCCCATCATTAGGGGATGTGCACATGTCTAATCCATGATTAGGATGTGTCACATCCTCCAATTTTTGCAAGTTGGCTCCTAATCTTTATTAGCCACTATTTGTCTCCTAATCATTGATTAACTAGTCTAATCAATACCTTGGTCAACTCTCTCATCTCCTAAGGAATATTAAATTTCTTTTATTATCCCCATGCCCTTCCTAATAAAATTTTACTTTCCATTTTATCCTTCCAAGGACTCTTCTCTTCCCCATGTGATCATTGAAAAGTCACATCACTCACATGTGTCAAAGTCCTACATTTTGGGAATCTTGTATTATCTACAAGATACTCCCAATCATGTGAATTTAAAATTAAATTTATTATCCCAACCACTTCTCTCATTCCCATGGTCCTCTCACTTGTCACCATCATCCTTATCCTAAGGTACTTGCAAGTACCTCCACTTCACAAGTCCTTTTCCACATCACATGTCCTCTTGACATCTCATCTTTCACATGGAAAAATGTGAGGGCTTGTGAGTCCTCAACTCACCACAACTCTTCATCTTGCCCATGTTAGAAAGATCTTGACCATTGAATTCTCTAGAGAATTATCCCCTAAATATAGAGGATTTCTCTTTCATTCTCTTATTAGGCATTCACACATTTTGGCATTCAAGCTCTCAAGCATACTTGCACTCTTTCACTTCAAAAACCTCCATTGTGGCATACTTTCAAGCTTTCATATATTTCACTTGCATTCATCCATCTAACTACCCACTTTTCTCATTGCATTCCTCATATAGTTTAGCTCATTTTGAATCCATTTTCATCCATCTTGCCATCCAAGGAGCATACAAAACATCAAAGATCCAAGGGACAACCAAAGAGTAGCTTAAACAAGGTAAAAATCTACTTGTTTATCTTTATTTTGTTTAAGTTTAATGTAGCCCTATCTTGAGGTGTTAAGTGTTGTTTATTGTCTTTTGCATTATGTTTTGCATCACTTAGATAGGCTAACAACTCTCGATCACAGCAGGTTACTACAAGAGATTTATACAAGATTTCAATAAGATTGTTGCACCTTTGTTCACTTTGTTAACAAAGGATTCTGAATTTGATTGGACTAAAGGTTGTTAAAGTTCATTTGAAAAACTAAAGGAAGCTTTAACACATGCACTGGTTCTTAGAGGGATGAATTGGACATTTCCCTTTCATATCCATACCAATGCATATAACTTTGCAACAGGAGTAGTCCTAGGGTAGAAAGAAGGAAGTAAGGAATATGCAATCTATTATATCAGTAAAAACCTCCAAGGAGCGAAATTGAACTACACTGTAACAAAAAAGAAATGCTTGCAGTTGTCTATGCTATTAATAATTTTAGACATTATATAACTAGTTATTAGGGGTTCATACATACAAATCATATAGCTATTAGGTACTTGATGAAAAAACCAGTGGGAAGTGGAAAAATTGTAAGATTGTTATTATTATTGTAAGAATTTGACATAACAATCGAAGACAAGTCTAGAAGGGCTAATGTGGTTGCTAATTTCCTGTCTAGATTGCCTACTTAGTCAACATAGGGAATTGTTGATCATTCTTTTCTTGATGAGCATTTATTTGCTCTATATGTGCTCACACCATGGTATGCTGACATAGCAAACTATTTAGTGTCAAGAAAAATTCCAAGTTACTTTTCTCCAAGAGAGAAAAGGTAGTTGGTTCATAAAGGCCTCCCTTATTCATGGATTTGTGGATTTTTGTTTTACACTGGTCCAGGTAAAATTATGAGGAGGTGTATTCGGGAGGATGAAGTGTTTGACATTATGAAAGCATTCCATGATGAACCTTGTGGTGGAAATTTTGCACCTAAAATGATGACTTTTAAGATTTTGACAACATGATATTATTGGCCAACATTACATAAGGACTTTGTTAAGTATACTAGAAGTTGTGACTGTTGCTAAAGGATGGATAGACCTACAAGATCTGATGAAATTCCATTACAACCCCAACTAGCTTGAGCTCCTTTTGATAATTGGGGAATGGATATTATTGGACCTATCTGTCCTAGTTCAAATAATAAAGAATACATATTGATATGCACTGATTATTTAATCAAGTGGGTGGAAGTAAAAGCATTGTAGTTCACTAGAGATGGCAATGTTGCAAAGTTTTTATATGAGGATATCTTCACTAGATATGGTGTTCCAAATGAAATGGTGACTGATCAAGGGCCACAATTCACATTATACCTTATTGAAAAGTTAATGGAAGAATATCAGATCAGGCACAAGAATTCTACACCATATAATCCTAAAGCTAATGGACAAGTTGAAATTACCAACCGGGAGATTGAAAATATATTGACTAAGACAGTGTAGCTACATAGAAGAGATTGGGTATCTAGATTACCAGAAGTCATCTAGGTATACAGGACTGCATGGAAAACAACGACAAGGTTTACTCCATATGAGCTAGTTTATGCCGAAACAATAGTATTGCCTATATAATTTGAATATAAAACTCTCAAGACAGTAGTGGAATTAGGCATGGATTTAACAAAGGCACAAAAGGAAAGGTTGCACTCCTTGAATGGGTTGGATGAAATTTGAATGGAAGTAATTCATCTTATAGAGGTGATGCACCAATAGTACTTAAAGTGGCACGATAGGTTTATCAAGACAAAAGAATTTAAGGAAGGAAATTGGGCACTGCTATATGATTCAAGGTAGAGGGATTTCAAAGGCAATTTTTAGTCTAGATGGCTAGGCCCTTATGAAATTAGTAAGGTTTATCCAAATGGAGCAGTACAACTGCATACCATTGATGATGTTTGTTTCTCCCTTCTTGTCAATGGAAACAGACTCAAGCTATATAAGAAGCCAATGCAACATGATGACTTCATCTTTCACTCATACAACAGTATGGAGCTCGCAGTGAGATTGAGACAAAATATGAATCCCTAAGTCTTACATCTATTTTAAGGGGCACCCCAAGTACATCTGATAACTCAGTGGTTGAGTTACACAACTCAGCCTTTGAGGTTGCCTCAACCTAATTTTCAGTGCTTTATCACATGCACACACAACACAATAAATTTTCACACATTGCACAGTTATGATAACATTATAGCTATCTTTTTAAAGGGACTTGATGTCGTAGGGACTTGTAGCTTTCAACTATGTTTGGGACCTAACATTGCGGGAGTCTATAGCACACTTCAAAAGAATGTAAATAATATTTTATTCATTTGGCGCCATATTTATTGCAAGGTTATCACCACTCATTTCCATTATATCTGCCTATTCCACCTAAATCTCGTGGCATAATTATTTTACTACCTACGTACATTTCCAACCTTTTCAATGTCCCATAATCTGCTTATACCTATCTAATTGTATTTGATCACCATCCAATATACTTATTACCTTGCATTTAATATCTGTACCATCAAATCCATTGTAGCATATATTGTGATGTCCCCATCATAAGGGAAGTATTCAAAAAACAAATTTAAGGCATTTACAATTTAATAGATAAAATATATACCTATATATATACACACATATATAAAAATATATATATACATATATTTAGATATATTTGTATTACAAATGAAATATGTCATTATACACTAATCTGATGATTATGCAGCTGATACAGCATGAAGATGACAAATGAAAGATTAATCAAACTAAACATTATTATGAAGGGTTGCATGAAGAGGCATATCTCTTCAACACCAAAGCCTATATCAGGTCAGACGCCTAGGAGAATGAAGGGGAGAAAAAGGAACAAGTTAGAAGACATCGATATGAATCAAGGATAATCTACAAACTCACCAAGAGTTTCAGATGATTAAGATAAGAGGCGACCCAGTTTCAAGGCAACATTCTATTGAGGATATCCCCAAACACGTGAATGACCCTGACTTGAATTCTTGAGGCGACCACTCCTATTAGCAACAACAAATAATATGATCAGATAGCAAGTAAAGAATCTAGGAGAGAACATCATGAAGAAATGAAGAGAGGTATCTACACACAGAGGATGATGACTTCCAAAGGAGATAGAAGACATGAAAATTCATAGATCGACACCATACCAAGTCGAAGAGGAGGAGATACCCAATAGGAAAATACGAGACCTTGCAGTAGGAAAGCATGGGTTATGAAATAATTAGCATTGATAGCCAATCTATAATTGGTATCATAGGCAACACGAAAAATGAAGATACACTATTCTCCATATTTGAATTTTCTAAGTAATTCAAATATCTTTCAGAAGTGGGTTGATTGG
>VDFB02003852.1:0-26542 GCA_007258455.2 Sequoia sempervirens | reverse complement strand
TTTAGAACAAAAACCAATAGAAGAAAACACAAGGCTAGGATATCAAGATTCTCCTCATAACAACAAGCCTCCATTTGAATATTGGATACTTCACGATGATAGCATAGTGATCTTTGATTCCGATCTTGACTTGAATGTTCTCCTTCCATGTGAACAACCCTTGCATGATACCACTGGAAAGGATGATAGGATCCCCATGGGTCCTCTTCCCCTTTCAATCCATGAAAAAGGTGAATCTAGTAAACACAAACAACCTTACAAACTAAAAAAATTAAAGTTTCCTTTCCATCCACCACATGAATGTGAAAGGAAACTGAAAATACATTTAAACAAAGGTCTTATACTCTTACCACCTTAAAATAGGCTGGTCATCCATCCTAAAGACTCTAACATCCCATATTGCAAATACCATCATGTTCTTGGACACCGAACTGATGAATGTTGTACATTCAAGGAAATATTGAACAAATATCACTTCACTGATATGGACTATTATCGTATCATCGTGTAATTCCTTAAACCAAATCCCCTCATCATGCTAGAGTTGTAGAATTTTTCATTTTCACTATTGCATGATCCTTTTCCATCACCCACCTTGGCTCATTCTTTCCTTGCACTCAGTGGGGGAAAGAAGTTGTTTGCCTTGTCCTTATAATGCATGTGTCCTTGTCTCTTCAATGTGTTATTTCCCTTCTGCTTATACTAATTGAGATTGAGAAGCCAATAACTCAGTTGATGGTTGAATTACATTTTCCTTACTAGCCTTTTACATTTTTATTTTTTATGTGCGTATCATGTTCCCCCATAATGTGTGTTTGATGTTCTCCTTCTTTTTGTGCACTTCCGCTATTGGTCTTTATATTCTTCTATATGTTGTCCATTTCTTTTTCCTTTCATTTTTTTTTGTCTTTTCCTTTTGGGAATGATGCAAAGCGTAGAGATGCCCCATGTATCTTCCATGTTGACCCAAAAGGTCCTTTCCTTTTTATTTCCTTTTTGTTTTGTGTTTTCCTTTTGGGGATGATGCAAAGAATAGAGACACCCTATGTCTATTCCATGTTGACCCAATTAGTCCCTTTTCCTTCTTTTTACTTTTTATTTTCTTGTGTTTTTTCCTTTTGGGGGTGACACAAGTCATTGAAACTGCAATGTCTCCTTCATGTTGACCCAAAAGTTTTCCCTTTTCTTTTTCCTTTTCATTTTTTTTTCTTGTGTTTTCCATTTGGGGATGATGCAAAGCATTGAGAACACAATGTCTTTTCCATGTTGACCCAAAATAGACTTTAGGTTTCTTTTTTTTTCACTCTCTTTGTGTCATTCTTCCACATCTATGTATTTGGGGAATAATGATAGTTCTAAGCTCTTTAATCAAAAAAATCCAGCAATGAACATATTGACCCCAAATCCATAGATCCCTTGTGTTTGGTGTGTTCCTTTTTGGGGGGTAACCCTCCTTTCTTCTATTTTCTTTTTTTTTTACATGACGTAGCCTTACTCATAAATACATATGACTTCACATACGAGTTTTCCAAATTGGCTCTCACGTCTTGTTTCTTTTTGCAATTTTTCCTTTGCTACTTTAAATTAATTTCTCACACAATGGTGTGCAACAATTCCTTTAAAGTGGGGGCATACATTGATAGTATTCATTTGCATTCTTCATTCTCAGTGTAGCCTTGTCACTTCATACGATGTGTTTGTTACTTTTTGGATGAAATTGAGTGTGATGTCCTTCATAAGTGTGATCTATCTTAGCATATTGTATTCCTCTTCGTGGCCTGATGTGATGCAATGCATCCCTTAAGTTATGAATATTCTATTCTTTGTTAGGTCCTCTCTTGGAGATGTTAGACACAATGTTCCCTACGTGATAGACCTCACATGAACTAAACAAGAATCCTTTGAACACCTTTTGTATTTTACACATTTACATTTACATTTTTGTATTTATATGGCCACCTTGCATAACATAGCTTGTATGCCTATGGTGTCATCCTATTTGTTCATGAGTTATAAGCATACAAATATTTGCTTGTATCATGAAGCACAAACTGACATTTTCCTCTGTGGTGCCTTATTAAAGTTATCAGGAGGCATAACTTTAGTATGGTTAAGCGGGAAGCCCATTCTGCAGAACTAATTTACCAATAGCCACCTATGCATTTGTAGTGCATACCACCCGAGCATATGTTTCTCACCTTTTGGGCCTTTTCACCCAGTGGACAACCATGAGTTTCTTTGCCTCAAAGTGAGTATGCATTTCCTTTCTTGGAAAAATAGTCTAGATTTGATCCAAAACTAGCTGGACAAATGATCGAAGCTTGATCCAACCCTTTTCCTTTTCCTTCTATTTCTTTTTCTCTTTCACATGTTTGTTCCTTTGTTCTTATGTTTAGTTTACCATGGGATCTTCATCTTGGGGGCTTGATCATCCCTCTTGATCATTGTTATTCCATCTTTCTAGCATAAGTGCTTTTGGATCCCTCTACATATGCATGGCTACCTTAGTGTGAGTTTGAAGCAAGTTCATCCTCTCACTAAAGTGGGGGATAAATGTACCATACAAAAATGGACCATTGACATTTTCATGAGTATTTAGGTCTTTTTTCTGTGATACTTGGTTCATTTTTCTTTGATTTAATGTTGCAATGTAACTTATGCATTCACATTAGGTCCTAAATATTTAAATTAGGATGTCTTGTGAAGGTGTTGTGAAGTGTTGTAACACATTTGTACACTTTTCTAGACTCTTATTATTATAATTCATCTAAAAATATTCCCTTTTTATCCCTTATTAAGTCCTATTTTGAAGTGTTGTAAAGTCTTGTAACACAATTTTATGCTTTTCTAGGCTTTTCTTCACTATTTACACCTTTCATATGCTTTGTTTGGCCCCTTTATGCACTTATAGGCTTTAATTAAGTGCAGTTTTGAATGTAAACCTGACAAACAACATTAAATGTAACTTAATTCCCAACACCCACTTGCAAGCCTAGAGTGGGACCCATTCATCATGGGTGGTGAATGAGTTCCTCTTGGCACAAAATTCAGAATAATTCAAATTTCCTTTTGGGTTTTTATTCATTAAGACCTTATGTGGGCCTGTGATGTTGTATTATTGGGCATAAGTGTGTATAAATAAGTATTTTTCCATCCATTTTAACCCCCATTCATCTCATTCACTCATTCACCATCAATTAGCATTCTTGCATTCAAATATATCAAAGCATCATTCAATCAAGCAAATATCAAGTATCTTTGAGCAACCATTGAAATATCTTCAAACTTTAGCAACAAGGGTTTGGTGAGTTTGGAAATTTGCATGTTTTTTATTCATCATTCCTTTCTTGTTTCCATTCCATTCATTTCTTTATCAACGGTTTGATTTCCAAAGTGGGATATGACAAAGGAAAATACCTATACCCTAACCCTTAACCATTTTTCCCCCCCTTTTCATGTGTGTTTGCAAATCTTGTTGGTATATTTTGAAAAGAAATAGGTGTTGGAAAGTGGTCAACAAGTCATCAAAGTTTTTCAATTTAACCAAACCCTAGTTCAAGCTTGGAGACAACATTTAGCCCATTTTCTACATATTTGACTTTGTCAACTTGACAAGAAAAATGCAAATTTGGGCCCACAAACTTGATTCGTAAATTTGCATATTTCTAGGGGAGAACTGATTTTCCATTAGTGGCAAATGAGTCCCACCTGTAGGCTAGAAAAGATGATTTTTTTAGAATTTAGTTCTCAATAGTTAGAAACCAATTTTCTGATAGTTTACTAGTAGGAGGACTAATTCACCATCACTGGAGAATGAGTCCCACTAGTCATTAATGATGATTTTCTCCACTTTCAACAACCTTATAGGATCAACATTCAACTTTCAGGTGCATTCTATTAAGTCTCATTCATTTTTGTTTGCATTTGTTTATGTTTTTAGTTCATTTATGCATAAACACTATGTTTTCAAAAATTGCACATTTCATTAGTTTTTGCATTCATAATCATCAATTTCATCAATTGGCTACATTTAGATAATCACATTTAGTCATAACCATCATAGATACCTTTGTTTGAGTGAACCACCTAAAGTTTTGGCTGTATCTCTCCTTTTAGGTGAAAACCCTAAGAGTGCGAGAGAAGTACACAGATTTCAACCTAAAATTGATGGTTCAAGAAAACACAAGGAACCTATACCATATGAGACTCTTTTATATTATACACACAAAGTTACCAATACAACCATTGATTTTGAACAACTTATGGTCAAGGCTTTATTATTTTGAAAAAAAAAGGATGTGACATTCACAATGAGCATGTTCATTCACTCTTGGAACAAATACCATATAAAGATACTAAAGGACTAGGTTACCAAGATCCTCCACCTCCACATCAAATAATCAGTCACTGGAGTAAGAGACATAGGCCTTACAAACTAAGTAAATTAAAGTTCCCTTGTCCTATATCTGAGATTGAAGAGGAGGTAGCTAAACTAGTAGATATGGGTTTAACTACATTACCACTATGTCTGAGAAAAAAACCAATAAACAAAATGATACCAATGGAACTTACTATGCATATCGTAGAATATCTGGATATCATACCGATGAATTTTGTGGTTTAAAGAAAATACTCAAACAATTTGATCCATATGTGGATCACTATGGATGTGTGATAAATTAGCATTTGTTTGTATTACTCCTTTCCATTTGATAGTCGTACTATTAACCTATTCCCACTATCACATGTATTAGATTTTATGTTAGTCATTTTTTGTTGCAAGGAATTAGCTGTCTTTGTTTCACTCCTTTCCATGTGATAGTTGTAGTATTAACCTATGCCCACTATAAAATTCATTAGATTTATGTTAGTAATTTTCTGTTCCAAGGAGTTAGGCAACATATCATTATCCAATCTTGGCTCACATTTTGTCCCTACACTTGGTGGGAAAGGGGGTTAGGTAGCATTCTCTTAGGTGTACTCTTTATGAAGATCTCTTTATTTCTCCTTAAAGCATTAGTCTAGCAAGTACACTAACATTTTAAGGGGGCATATAGTCACCCAATAAAAAAATTTCATAGTATTTTATTGATGATGATAGCATACATATCCTAGGAAGTGTCACCTTTCTTATCAAAGTGTGGCTTTGCTAATTTATATAGTTTCTCCTTTGTGGTGATATTACATTTGATGTGTCATAAGAGTGTGATATTTTCTTAGCATATGACATTCCTCTTGGTGGCAATACTAAGTTAGTACTCCCTAAGATGTGAATCCCTTATTCCTTGACTATTCCTCTCTTGGTGGTGATATCAAGTGTGATGTTATCTAATGCGTGAGTTTTCATACATTAAGGAAGGCTCCTTTCATTATTTTTATTTTTAACCTTTTGTGGTGATGTTATTACAACATTCCTCGAGCTTTTGTGGCACTATTATTTTATTTTTTCCATTGAGACATTAAACTTTTTACTTTTATTCTATCCATTGAGACATTAATATTTTTACTTTTATTCCATACATTGAGACATTAAGTGTTTAACTTTTATTCCATCCATTGAGATGTTATGTTTTCTTACTTTTATTCCATTTTTTGAGACATTAAGATTTTTACTTTTATTTTGTCACCTAAGGCAATAATATTTTTACTTTTATTCTTTCTATTGAGATTGAAATAGGGTAAAAGATAGGTAGGTCATCAAAATAGGGGTATGATGGACCTATTTCTCACTATTTTATTAGGAAATGAGATCCACGAAAAGAATTGACTTACAAACCTTATGTAAGTCAATTCAATGAGGGGATCTTCATATTTCCTTATGACTGAAGGATAGGGGTCAAGTTCACCAGGAACTTTTGGGAGAAAAACTAAAAAATAGAAAATTAACCCAATTATTCCAAATTAAACTTGAAACAAAAATATTAAAATCAAAATAAGTAGAACCAAAAATTACATTTCAGATCTGAGAAGGGTAGAATAGTGTTTACTAGTCACTAAACGTGAACTTTCAAAGCCTTTCTAGGGCTCATTTTCCTAGGGGATAATGGGTCCATTGTCACGACTTTTTTGCAAGTTTGGGAGCCTTTGACACAAATTTGAAGCTTCCAAATTTTTAGGTGGTAGTGTCAAAATTTCAAACTCTATGTAGGTGAGTTTCCATGAGATGACAACAATTATGACAACTTTTACAACTTTATCAACTTCTTCAAATTTTCTCTTCAAGAGATCTTCAATCTTTCTTCCACCTAGATCTACAAACACAACATGATAGGGAAAAATTATTTGTTTTTGGTGAATTGCATTTTTCCTTGGTCAAACTCTATTTTGGTAGTCAAACCTTGAAATAAATAAAAGCATGAGAGAGGGAATGAAGAATGAATGAATAAATGTTACCACTCAAAAAACCCTTAAATAAACCTTAGAATGAAGTTCTACAACTTGCATGGAATGGCTTCTGTGGATTCTGTGGATGTGGATCTTGAACTTTGAATCTTTCTTGAAATAGTGCTTTGAACTCTTGATTTGATCATGAAAACTACATCATAATGTTAGCTCTGAAAACATATGTGATGCAAGAATACTTTGATATGACAATTGGATATTGATTGTTGCACTAAACAATTAATAAATCTACCCTTGAATGCCTTTAATTACTCCTGAAATGCTTGAGGAATGCTAGGTTTCTTAGATCAAAAAATGCTAGGTAAAACATAGTGAAATAGCCTTATATTTATAGGTATATATCCTTGTTTTCTTGAAATTCAAATATCACAAGCTAACATTGAATTATAGATTTGAGAAAATGACTGTTTTGAGCATTCTAGGGTCTTCAATGGTGTTTCCTAGTCACATTCTAGTCATGGAAATTTTGATCGTACTGGATACTTGGGTCATCCTCGTAATTGCAAATCTTTAGTTCGTGAAAAAGAACCGAAGTTTGATATTTGTGAATCGGATTCCTCTTTCAGAGGTAAAATTGCCCCATCCTACACTAGGAATTGGTTTGAAGTGGTTGTTGATACCTATTCTCCAGCTTCTTTTCCAAACTCCATTCCCACTAAAGTTGGAGCTTCCTTCAATCCAAATCCTACTCATGCCACCTTTCCAAATAATATTGTTATTCCCCACTAGAAGCCTTTTGGTTCTGGTATTTTGGGTCATTCTCCTTTGAATTTTCCTAACTCCATCCCTATTAATAATGGGGTTTCTTAGGCTCACAAGGTGATACACTCTGGTGATTCTTTGTGTCTAGATCACAAGTTTTAGGGAAAGTTCAGGGGAGAGGAAACTTCCAGAGGTAAATCTACATTGCATGTGGATCAATATTCTTCATCATATAAGACGAGTGGAAGGTGATCCGTGGTTATTGACATTGATCGAGATTATCCCTCTTTTCATAAGAAGTCTTTGGTTCCCAAAAATCATGGATTTCAACGAAAATCATCTTCTGTTGAAGCTAATATTACTCTTATTGATTCGTTACTCCATCCTCAGGTCAAGGATCTTTAGGGAGTTTCTCTCATATGTAAGTTTTGGAAGTTTCTTCCAAATCTTGATTTTTTGCAAAACTAGGTGTTTGAAAATTGGGTGGGATCTAACCAAGTATTCTATTTAGATAAGGGTGAAGTATTTTTTGTTGTTATATTTTCTTCAAAAGACTACCGAAATATTGTGTACACAAAAAAATATTGGATGTGTGAAGGTTATGGTCTTTACACTCTTCCATAGTCTGCAAATTTCTCCCCTTCCAAAACTATGGTTAAGTTTATTCCATTTTGGATTTAGTAGCAGGGTCTCCCTCTTGAATATAGAGAGTGTAAGATTATTGAAATTTTGGGGAATTAGTTAGGCATATATCTTCTTCATGATCTATAGTTTTTTGAGAATCCTTCGCTTCCTATTAGGACTTGTATTCTTATGATGTTTCTATGAATTTACCTGCCATGCTAAATATTTCTTCTATAAATGGACTGTGGAAACAAAATGTGGTATATGAAGATCCATCTACAATTTTTCATTTGTGCCATTTCCATATTCACCCTCTTTCCAAATGTCAAAAGGTAGCCTATGAAGGTTTGGGTAAGGGTTTGGAAGCATCTTATCAAGAGTCATCAAGCCTAGATGCATCTCCTCCAGTTGCATCACCTCAAGAGTCAGATATCCCATCTCTTTCACCTCATATGTCTATGTTAACACCTTCTCATACAGTCAATAGTGATTAGGTTATTTCTGCATTGGGAAGGGGAATGAATTTTCACAGGGGAAAGGTTCCTTTTGGAAGCAATTGAAATTTGGATCTTCTATTCATGTGTCTATTTCTAATGGGCTGATTTCTAAAGGTGACTTTTTAAGTGAAATGAATTTAAAGTGGGAGTTCTTTAATCCTTTATTTTGTAAACAATGGTGGCAAGAGTTTAAGCAACCATTTTTTGGGACTAATCTAGTCTTCAGATAAAGAGAGTTGGTTACTCTTTATCGCTGCCTGTGGGGGGAAATGATAGTTCCTCTTTTCAAAAATTTCAATTGGTCAAGGCCCAGGGGACCAAAGTCCTGGATCTAATTGCTTGTAGCTCATTTATATCTATTTCTTTTACTCAAGGGTGGAAAAATTATTTTTTATCTCCTATCAATACCTTCTTGCATTCTATTAATTATTTCATTCCTCGGTATAAGTACAATAGTATTTACTAGTTAAATCATTGCGCAACAATGTTGACCCTTTGGGTGACAAATCAATATGATGTTCTGTTGAAGGAATTTGCAAATCAAGTGATTGACATTAAGTCTCAAGAGAATGTTAGTAATCTAGATGGAATTCATGTGCATAATCTTGTAAATCAAATTTTGTCTCATCATTGTAACATACCTACAAATAAAGAATTGGAGAGTTTTGTTAATGAAGCTTTAACCTCTATGGGAGAACAATTAATTGAGGACATTTCTTCTGATCTACTAGAGGAAGTGGGAGATCAATATAATCACATGATATCATCTATATTTCAATCACCATTAGCTGTTTCCCTAAGTAAAAAATCTCCTGCTAAAATAGGTAGAAAATCTTTTGCAACAAAATTGCAAGAACAAATAGAAGCAGGGGTTCAGTCTACTTTGGATGGAAGTGGTGTGAGACAAAAAATACCTAGGAGATCTTGTTGCTCTCCTAAGAGGGTATGAGGATAATATCTTGGAATGTCAGAGGAATAAATGCCTCTGACAAGAGAGTCCAAGTCAAGCATCAATTAGATGCTTTCAGGGCTAATCTACTGTTTCTTCAAGAAACAAAAATTTCTACTCAATTTTTTTGTAATTTTTCTAAGAGTTGGTCTAAGTGGAATTCTATAAATTCTCCATCACAAGGTGCTTCTGGTGGTTTGATTTAATTATGGAATTCTAAATCAGTATGTGTAAGTAATGTATCTTGTGAACCTAATTGGAAACTAGTTAAAGTGACTCATTTTGAGGGTATGTGCAGGATCATAATGGAAAAAATAGGCCCTTAAGTGGCAAAAAATTTAGAAAAACTAGAGTTAGGAAACTTGACGTAAAAATTTGAATAATTTATCTATATTATTTCAAAAATATGTAACAATAGAATCTGTAGCAATTTGAATGTAGTTTCTAAACTACTAGGGTTTTTTTTTTTTATATATCTATTTGGTGAAAATTTGAAATTTCAATGCATTGGTACTTAAATTTCAGGGAAAAAATAAGTAGGTGTCTATCTAACCACCCTAAACACAATAAAATGATAATATTTTTTTATAAGATTTTAGATATAAGTAGATGACTCATGCCTTGATGTGATGCATATTTTTTTGTAATTTTTTACCAAGTAAATAATTAATTATGATTTTTTTAGTACAAATTTTTAAAAAATATGAAAACTCGTATGTCTGACCACCTTAACTTGGTCAAAAATTCATGAAATTCAAGTTTTCTTTTTTTAATCCTATAGTATGCAAAGCATAGAATGTGATATCATTTGAAAGTTATAGATGTTTTTCAATCAGCCTATCAATCAAGACTTTAGTTGTAATTTCGGTAGAAAATGAATAATAATTACTTATTAAATTCAAAGTAAAGCATAATTTATATCGATGGAAAGATGAGAATCTCCTTTAAAAACCCTTTTCGTTTCATCAATTTTGGGTAAAAAAATAGTTGTCAGCCACATTCCCATCATATTGCCACTTTTTGGCCCATCATGATCCTGCATATACCCTTGAGTTATCATTCTAGGAAATAAATGTTTATGGTCCAACTACCTCAGTGGGTAAGAAGTTGTTGTGGGAAAATTTAAAATAGGCTTTGGACTTGTTGGTCAAGACAAAGTAATCCTTGCAAGAGATTATAATGCTATTACATCTTTGTTAGGAAAAAAAGGAGGAATCTGTCCTTCAAACAAAGATATGGAAAAATTTTCTTCATTCATCCAAGACAATACACTTGTTGATATCATTCCTCAAAATGGGACGTTTACATGGACAAATTGGTGGAAGAATTTTCTTCAAATAGCTGAGCGATTAGACAGGTTTCTAGTTTCTCCAAGCTGTAACACATCTATTTATGGCTCAACTTATGAAATTCTACCAATTTCAGTATTTGATCACTTTCCAATTTCAATAGATTTTTCTTTCCAAAAGATTTGTTTAGGTCAAAAATCTTTGTTCAAGTTTGAGGCAATGTGGCTTAGGAATTATCAATTTTTAGATTTATTGAAACAATGGTGGTTGAATGCTCCTTTTTCTTCTAGTTTAAGAATGTATTAGCTCAATAACAAGTTAGACTATATGAAACAAAATATTAAAGCTTGGAATGTCCATGTGTTTAAGAACAGTTTTACTCAAAAAGATGTAGTATCCAAGAGACTTATGGAGGTTAACAATCTTATTATTACTAATGGTTTAGATAATGCAATGTATGAAGGGAAAAAGCAGTTACATGTAGATTGGAAGGAACTGCTTTTAAGGGAAGAGATCTATTGGAGGAAAAAATCAAGAGAGTTATGGTTAAAAGATGGGGACAGAAACAAAAAGTTTTTACATATGTCAATGCAAGTAAAGAGATCAAAAAATTCTATTTTTTCTATTCAAGACAGTTTTACTGGTGTTTTGTTAACAAAGGAGGAAGAGATCTAGAAGGAAAGTATCAAATTATTTTCAACTTTGTTATCAACCAACAAGGATGTGAATATTCAACTATCAAGAGAATGAGAGGAAAGTCGTCAAGTAATCCTAAATCTTATATCTCCTCAGGAAAATGACAAGTTGATGGCTCCTTTCACAATCCAAGAATTAAAGGAAGTTGTATTTTCATTTCCTCCTGACAAGGCTTTGGGTCTTATGGATTCACTGCAATCTTTTTCTAGAAGTGTTGGGACTTCATTGGTTTTGATATATTAAATGCTTTGGAGGAATCTAGGAAGTTTGGAGGAATGCTGAAGAAATTCAATTTAACTCATCTTGCTATCATACCAAAACTTGAATCCACAAGTACCTTTTTTATTTTAGGCCAATTTCACTTTGTAATGTGATATATAAAATATTTACAAAGGCTATTTATCTTCGTCTACACCTGTGATATCTAAAATCATTTCTGAAGAGTAGGGATGTTTTGTCCCTAGAAGGGAGACAACTAAAGGTGCAATTGTTGCACATGAAGTCCTTCATTCCATAGTTGCAAACAAATTATCTTTTATAATTATAAAGCTGGATATGCAAAAGGGCATATGACAAGGTGGATTGGTTGTCTCTAAAGTAAGTTTTACAAAGGTATGGATTCTCTCAGAAATGGTGCAAATGGGTCACGTCTTGTTTGTTAGGGGCCAAATTTTCAGTGCTATTAAATGGTGGTCCTATAGGCCTATTTGAATCTTCGCAAGGTGTATGTCAAGGTGATACTGTATCACTTTTTCTATTTATTATCTTAGTAGAGGCCTTGAGTAGATCCATAAGTAAGGCTCATGAGCTAGGTTTTATTCATGGAGTTAATATCCTTAATAATTATTCATTTGTTACTCATACTTTGTTTGTAGATTACACACTTCTTTTTGGTAAATCTCTTGTTGTTGAGTCCCAACATATTAAATCTATTCTAGATAAGTATACTTGTGCTTTAGGGAAAAAGATAAATGAGGGCAAGACTAAAGTTTATGTTTTTAATGCCAAGCCATCAGTAGAAAAAAGAATAGTCAACTTGCTTGGGTTCCAACAAGCAAAACTACCATGCAAATACCTTGGAATTCTATTTTTTCTAGTCAAAATAAGATTTTTTATTGGCACAAAATCATCCTTAGCATCAAGTCAAAAATTATTTCATGGAAACGTACGTGGTTGTCTTTGTCAAGTAGAATATTATTGGTGAAATATGTCCTTTCATCGATCCCTAATTACTTTATGGACATCCTAAAAGCCCCAACATCCATAATTAATCAGATTCAAAAGCTTATCAGAGGATTTTATGGTTTGGTAATATGGATAATAAGAAAAAAATACCTTTAGTATCATTGGAAACTATGTGTTTAACAAAGTTAAAAGGAGTAGTAGATTTACACAATTTGGCACAAAGAAGCTTAGAATTAGGTGCTAAAATGGTTTGGAGGATGTATTCTAAGCCTCGTTTAAAATGGTGTCGTATTATGCAGCAAAAGTACTTGGATAACACTAATGCAGTAAGGATATTAACAGTGTCAGATCCACCTAAAGGCTCGATAATTTGGAATTTTCTTCTATCTTGTAGAAAATTCATCCTCCCTCACTTATCGTGGGAAGTGAATAATGGAATTCATGCTCTTTTTTGGAAAGATTCTTGGAATGGACATCCAATCATTAATACTCTTCATAATTTCCAAAACTTAGAAAAAAATTTATCTAAATGTTGGGGTTCAAAGGTCAAATATTATGTGCATCATGTTGATATCTTAATAGGGAGAGTGATATGGAAAGACTTTGTAAATGTTCCTATCAATGCTACTCATAAGATTATGCTTTAATCAATCCTTAGTGATATAATTTTTTTCATTACTAATGCATTGGATAGATTAATATGGACTAAAGAAAAAACTAGAAGTTATACAATCAAAGAGGGGTACAAATCATTATCACAAGCTACTTCACAATTTGAAACTCAAAGAGCATACGAGTTTTGTTAGAATGAAAAGGTATTGGGCCTAAGGTTGGTTGTTTTGCATGGCTAGCTATCAAGCATAGAGTCTTGACTAGTGACAAGTTAGCTAAATTAGGGATTGCTTAGCCATTCCAGTGTGTCCTTTGTGCTCAGGATTTTGAAAATGTAAATCATTTATTTCTACATTGCACAATTGCTTAGGCTTGCTGCTCTTTTGTAATAACCAAATTGAATTGGCAATCTGTATTTCCTGACACCCTTTGGAAATTGTTTTCAAGTTGGCTAGACGCCTATAAGAGATCTTTATTTTCATGCATTTGGGGTATTATTCCTACATCAGTAGTTTGGTCAATTTGGTGGGCAAGAAAAAAATGAATTTTTAGAAAAGAAAAGTTAAATATGAGTAGGTTGTTATCCGAGTTGGATCAATCAATATCAGAGGCAATAAATTGTTATGTACAAAAGACAAAGCATGTTGGATCAATTTTTACAAATTGGGATTCAAAACTTATGGTAAGTTGGCCAATGATCAAACTGCCTTTCAAATGAAGCCTTCATCAACTAGTTCATAAAGTGAATAGGCATAATGTAATTTGGAATCCACCTCCAACTGGGTTCTTTAAGTTAAATTTTGATGGGGTTTCTAGAGGAAACCCAGGACAATCAAGAGCTAGTGTTGCAATCAGAGATAGTAAAGTAATTTTATTATGTGCAAAATCATTTAAGCTAAAAATAGGGACCAACAATGCGGTTGAGGCTCAAGCCTTATTATATGGTTTGAAATTGGCAATTTCATTGAAAATCCCCAAACTTCAAATTGAGGGGGACTCATTAATTCTATTAAATGCTTGTAGGGAATGAAAGATTGAAAATTCGAAGCTTGGTTATACAATGAAAAGAATATGGTCCTTGCTTGACAAGTTTCATCAATTCTGAATTATACATACTTACAGAGAAGGCATTTTTTTGGTGGACCTATTGGCTAATATTGGATGTGATTAGAATATTGAGGAAGTCACACATTTTGTTGTTATGGGGAAAATGCTCCCAAAATTGGAGGAAATTTTAAATAGGGAAGAAATTTTTCACTAAATATCAAATGTTTAGTTATATTGTAATTGACATCTTGGGTAAAAGCAAGAAGTTGGGTACACGAAGAGGGGAAATTTCAGGCAAAACAAAAAATTTCATAGGAAATGTGTACGCGTTACGGATTGGGGACCCAAGCCTAGATCCGAATGCGTAAATGTTCAGACTCGGGCACGCGAACCTAAAACACGTACGCTTTTTCTAAAACTATTTATTTTTATAAATAAACGACTGTATTTCATTTTTCACCATTCTAATCTGCATCTAAGAAGAAAAAAGGAGAGTGCGTATGAGTTTTAAAGGCCTTCAATGAACAAAAAATTGACTTCCACATCCTCCCATCGACACAACCAACCTCGTCGACCTCCAGGTTGGTTGAATTCTTCATTTTTTTTTTGCTTTATATCTTTTTTTTGTTTTGTAATTAGTATTCAGTTTTTGTTTGTTTACTGTGTTTTAGTTGAATGTTTTATAGTTTTTAATTGCATTTAAAAAACCAAAAACGTCAACGAAACAAAGAAATTTAAATTGTAAATTGAAAACCATAAAAACTAAACCTAAATTGGACACATTTAACTTAGAAATTTCAAAACCCTAGAAACCCTAGGTTACAAAATTTACATAGGTCCCTAAAAACTAATTTACATAGGTTAATCCTTGGACCTAAACCCTAAAACGTAAACCTAAAACCCTATTTACCCTAATTTACGTAAACCTAAAACCCTAAATTAGGGCTCCTCAAGGAGGTTTAGATTACATTTTATATTTGACATAACCTTCTTTATATGATTTTTACTCTCACTCATGGTTCTTAGTTTATTTAGGGTAGAAGTGATGAAAAGTTCAATATTATGGGCATGTGATATAATAGAAGAGGTAAAATAATGATGTGTAGTAAGATTTGATGACATAACATGTAGGGAGGGATCACAAATTTTAGTCCATAGGTTAGGTACACTTTGGTATGTCGTTGGTGATCCACACAACGACCAATGAAATTCATAATTGACTAATAAAGGAGGAACAAACAATCGATGCATAGATCTATATATTAACCAACAAATTGATTTAATTATAATATGTTCACATTTAATATAAATTTGATAGCTAATTTTATCTTAGAAAACCTCATGATTGTATAATTTAACTTGAGAAAGTGTACCAGTGAAGTAAAATAATGTGCCTCATGTGAAACTATGTGCTTGATTTAATAAGTTCATATATCATGATGCTAGTTGATATGAGCATGTAATCACTCTATATCAATGGTGTTAGCTTATATAGTGTATGATGTATTCTCTTAAAAAAACATAGAAATGAAAGTCATACTTGTTAATCTAGACTATGTGCAATATGGATAGAGCTAGACACATAAATGTTATTAAATCAAATAAATATTAAAATGTGAAGCATGAATGATTTCTACCCATTTCTCTTATTTGGATGAGATCCTTTGTGAATTATGTAAGGATGCATTATGATCATATTTAAGCCTTAATTTATAGGATGTTATTCATAAGATCTATAGGTTGTGTGTAATCTAATTCCTATTTTAACTCTCATGTGTAGTGGCATTGTTCTAGATTAGGAAAACTAAATGTTGTACTTTCTCTAAACTAGTGTATCAAAGCTAACTTGTAGCATGAACATTTCAATTTGGAAAATTCAAATTACTTTTTTGAGAAACTTGATAGATGATTCATAAATGCAAGTCAATTCTATAACCAAAGGTTTATTTTCTAAGATAATTTATTTATTGAATTGATCAATTGATTCCTCACTTAGTGGCAGTTAGGTTCTTTTTATTGAAAAGCCATGCACATCTAGAATTTATATAAATATTCAAAGGAAGAGTCTATGTCATAGAAAAGTTTCAAAAAATATATGATTAGAAAAAAAATTGGGTCTAAATCACTTTAGATCTCCTCTTCCTTTTTAAATCATCCAAGAGTGCTTAGAGGTCCAAATAGGTTCAAAATCCATCATAACTCAACAACTTACTTATAATTGAAATATAAAATTCCTAATTGTTGATATATTGAAGCTATTCCTAGAATGTCACATATTTTATTCAAAGCACTAAGTTTAGGTGGTAGGGTTTCTCATTTACTTGTAAAAATTTATTCATGTGTCTAATATATGTTTTCATGTCATCAAATCTCTAAATCTAAACGCTAAACCCTAATTTAGCATTCATTTTGTTGTAGGACCTTAAAATGAAATTTGGCTGCCTTAGGCAACTCCACCAAATTTTATTCCCTTAAGCCATGAAACATTTTTTCCTAGTCCACCTTACTAGACATAGATCCCCTTAAGCCATCCTATCACCCTAAATCATAAATCAATGTCTTAAGGGGTCCTAATATGACATTTCTTAAGGGGATCAAAGAAGTTCTCAAAATTTGGTGAATAGAGCTCAAGCTCATCTTTGTTTATTTTGTACATTGCAATTAGGTCACTAGCATATATCTATGTGTCCCTTTGAATGTACTCTATTAATTTTTCATTCTTATCTTTAGTATTCTTTGAAAACAATGAATGAGATTATAAATTTTAATGTTAGTGTTAAAATTATAATTTCTTCTTAACTACTTTGTCCCACTATAGAGATCTTGTGTCTCTTATCATGAAATTCAAAAATTTAGATAATTCAATTTATGTCCTCGGATTTAAGGAGTTGAACATTGTAAAGTATTATAAACTCCTATCAAGCACAATAGTTAAATCATTGAGATAAATCTTGTGATTTTCATGTTGTTTCATACTCTATTGTGATTTAAGGAGTTGAGCATTGTAAAGTATTATAAACTCGAATTTGACATTAAGAATTATTTGCGTAAGAATGGGAAAATAGTTTGCTTTTTGGAATGAAAATTTATCAGTTGAAAATTGGCTATCAAATTCTAGAATAAAATTATACGTCATGTTGAACGAATGGTTTTAAATTCATTAAAGGGTTTTTCTTTTTAAAGACTTATTAGTCATGTGTGTTATTGCTAAGATTGAATTAACAAGTATGCTTTTGAAAAAGTGATTCCATTAGTATAGTTACATCTTTTATTAGTAAGATTGAATTAAAAAGTATTCTTTTTAAAAGTTATTTTTTTTTTATTGGTTTTAATGGTCATCACAAATGATTTTTCCAAAAAGGAAAGATGTTATAAATAGTATCTACTTCATAATTTTTTGAATGCGATGAAATGACACACATACTTTGTATTGTTATTTTTATTTTTTTAATAAAAAGAGGGTAATTTTTTTATTAAATTAGAAGAGCATTACAAAGTAGGAGAAAAAGCATAGCAAAAGCACCAAAACATCACCAAATTAAGTTACACCTAAGAAGCATCTCATATCTTCCATAAGTGAATCTTCTAGAATGAAAGCCAAATCTTCAGGGAGATTGTCCCAATCAGCCACATTCCAAGTCCCCATCTGCTCAAAAGTCCACCTAGCCAAGCCATTAGCCACCTTATTCGACTCTCAAGGGACATGACAAAAAATAACAAAGTCCAAAGTAGTGCTCAAAGCAACAATTTTTTTAACCACCACTGCCAGCTGCCAATTCACCTCCTCAAACTACCTCTTATTTAGAAGATCAATAACAACCTGAGAATTAGATTCACAAACAATCCTTCTCCACCCCAGAGCACAAGCATGGCAGAAGTCTCCATGAGGTTATTAGCATGCTGACCTCTATAAATAAAGAAGAAAAACACCACCACTCCTGAGCTATCTCTATCAATGCAACCAACACCAGCATGCCTAGGATTTCCTCTAGAAGAGTCATAAGTATTAATTTTCAACTCCCCTAGAGCAGGGGGACACACTTTGTATTGTTATTTTAATTGAATTAGAAGGTACACATTATTTTGAGTGAACATGAGAAATATGCTACTTAATTTATACAATGATTTGTGTAAACATGTATATATGTAACAACAAATATCATGGAGATTCATCATATGTTATTATTTTACTTGAATTATAAGGAATGCCTTGTTTTGAGGCAACCTGAGAAACATGATACTAAAACTATACAAGAATTTGTGCACACATGTATGTATGCAACAAAAAATATATGACGTAAAATGTAAAACCACAAAACCTGCACTCATTCTCCTCCCTACCATATTGGCATCATGGAGCCTCATGGACTCTATCCAAACCCCTGAGCAAGAGAATGATGAAATGGCCATGGGAGATGTCATGGATTTTCATCATACATCACACAATAAAATTTTTGGGCAAACTCTGGTGTTTCCATATATAATATGTGATATTGTTGCATTTTCTTTGATGTTGTGACTTGAAAGAAAAAATGTATCCTATTTTTTGAATCCGTTTACATGCCTAAACCTAGCTCCTACAAATGGAATATAAGGGTATGTTAGTGGACAAGCAAGGAAAATAAAAAAGGAAGGATAAAAAGAAAGTATACGGGTAAAATTAATATATACAATCTGAGGCTAAAATTAATGAATAATTTTTACAATTAGTTAACCAAAACTATCTATTGACAATGGGAAAGTGTCGTACTTACACTATTGATTGTGTTCAACAAGGATGAATTGCATTGGACTGAGTCATAGGAGCATGACAGAATTTGAAATAGAGAGTGTACAATATATCTAATTTTCTTGAATGCGTATTATATTTTGGTAGTAATATAAATAAAATAATATACATATACAATAAAAGAGGTTAGCACTACTCATTGAAAATAGAAACAGATAAAGTGGAATATTTTGAATGCATGGCATCTTGGTAAGGGATTGTCTATAAGTAATCTATTGGAGAAGTTAAAAAGAGAGTTGTGGAAACAATGAAAAATGCAATGATTGGTATCATAGGATTTGAAGGAAAAAAAAATAGTCATGTACTAAATGAAAACCAACTCAACTATGAAATTGTAAACAGTTTAGTTCAAAGGAGCAATAAACAACAATCTCATGTGCTTTTGGTGATAAACAATGTGTTGCTATCAACAGATTGTTTGTGACTAAGGAGAAAACCCAAGCCATAAAAAATTATGCAAACAACCAGAGAAATTTTATTATTGTTTAGAAAGGAAAATATTTCATGCAGAGGATCTCAAATCCTCGAGCTCTGCAATACATGCAAATTACAAAAAACTACAGAAACTACAAAAATTCCCCTTTCACAACATGCAAACTCTTTCCCCAAAAAAGCTACCCAAAAATCATAAACTAGCCCATAAATAGCCCCTTTTTGGTTTGGAGCCCAAAAAAACATTTGAGATATGATTTTTGGCGGTTTGGCACCAAAATTTACAATTTTAAATTCAAAAACTTGAGTCCTAATTCAAAAATTGGTAATTTTCCAAAAATCAGCCAACTTCCGGAAGCCATAACTTTTGATTCGGGACTCCGGTTTTTGAACCGTTTGCACCGTCAGAAAGGTATCGAAGTGAAGAATGTGCTAATATCTTGCTCTGCCTGTTCCAAAAAATTTTGAGCCTGTACGAGACCGTTTAGTGCATCGAACTAGACTCAAAAGGTTTTTAAGGGCAAAAAGGAGAAACTGAAACTTGAATAACTTTCAAACCGTGAATGATCTTCACTTGATTCTTTCGCCAAAGTACTTATTTTTCCATCTTGAACCTACCCATAAATTTCTATCTTCCCACGCCTTCAAATTCACAACTGCTAAAAATAGCAGTTGAGCAGAAAAAGCAGAAAAATAGTTTTGAAAGTTGGGAACTCTTATTGGACAAAAAGGGTATCCAGAAATGCAAAAACATCTACAAAAAGAAAACAAAAGGAACATAAATGGAAAGCATATTTTTGGGTGATGAAAGATTTCCCTCACACCACTAGATGCTCCTGCATCAGACACCCAGGGTAATTTGAGAGGTGACCCCATCACATCTCAGATGGTTGAGGAAAACCCAAACGGTCAACTCTACCTTAGACAACCAAGATGAATCTTCCATAGGCCTTCCTCTCCACTTCACAAGGTATTCTTCATACTACCTCTTTCTAATACTCCTTCCCACACAACTATCTAGGATTTCTTCAATCTCCTTCTCTGAAGTAGGTGTTGGAATTTGACACTGTTCCATTGTTGGTACTTCCTCTATGCCACCTTCATGATTCTCTGTCAAATCTAAAATATTGAACATAGGGAAAATTTTGACTCCATTCAGAAACTCTACCTCATATGCATTCCCTGAATCATGCCTCTTCAAAATTTTACAGGGACCGAACTTCTTCATCTTCAATTTTTTAAGTTCCCACTGGAAACCTTTCTTTCCTCAAGTGGACCATCACTTCATCACCAATCTGAAACTCCTTATACCTCCTCTTTTGATCTGCCTTAGCCTTATACTCATATTCATCTTGTTAATATGTTCTCTTACCTTCTCATGTATATTCTTGATGTGCTCTGCAAAGTCTTTGGCTTCGACACTTGTCTTCTTCTCTTGGTCCATCTTCCTCAATTCTAGAGTGGTCCTGGACTGCCTCCATACACAATCTGGAATGGTGATCTACAGTGCTTTTGTTGATAGAATTGTTGTAAGAAAATTTTTCCTAGGGCAAGATCAAGTCCCATCCCTTGGATTTATCTCCTACCAAGCATCTCAGTAGGTTACCCAAACTTCTATTCACAACCTCAGTCTATCCATCGGTTTGTGGATGGTGTGCAGAACTAAACTTCAACTCTGTTTTCAACTTCTTCCACAAGGTCCTCCAAATGTACCCAACAAATTTTGTGTCAAATCTAAGACTATACTCTTTGGTAGACCATGTAGCCTCACCACCTCTCTGAAGAACAAGTCAGCAATGCGAACTGCATCATGGGTCTTCTAGCATGGAATGAAATGTGCCATCTTCGAAAACCTGTCAACTACCACAAATATTGAATAATTCCCTCTTTGTGTCTTTGGAAAACCAAGAAAAAAGTCCATACTTATATCCTCCCATGACCTCTCTAGTATAGGTAAGGGCTGATACAACCCAGTATTCTGGCTCACTCCTTTAGCCATCTAACATGCCCTGCAATTCTGCACAAACTTCTTCACGTCCTGTGATAATTGAGGCCAATAATAATGCTCACTAATAATGGAAATGGTCTTATCTCGACCAAAATGTCCTGCCATTCCTCCACTATGCTTCTCCTTTATCTGGTTCTCCCTCATGGAACTCCTTAGAATACACAATTGAATTCCCTTAAACAACATGCCATCCTGGATTATGAAATCCAGTCACTTTGTCCTGTCAACTGTGACAGGCTCCTTGCAAGCTTTCCAAGCTTCTGCAAAATCAGGATCTTTAGGGTATAATGTCTTGAGTTCATTGAACCCAACCACTTTAATTTGCATCTCTATCAACAATGTTCGCCTCCTACTTAAGGCATCTACAACCCTATTCGACTTCCCACTCCTATGCTTTAAAAAGAAGGTATAACTTTGCAAAAATTCTACCCATTTCATATGCCTCTAATTTAATTTTCCTTGACTATTCAAATAATGTAATGCTTGATGATCAGTAAACAAAAAAAATTCCTTCGGTAACAAATAATGTCTCCATTTCTTTAATGCTTGAACTATTGCATAAAATTCCTAATCATATACAGAGTACTTCCTCTTTGCATCATTTAACTTTTCACTGAAATAGGCAATGGGCTTACCTTCTTGGCTCAACATTGCTCCAATGGCACAACCACTAGCACCACAATCCACCTGAAACACCTTATTGAAATCTGGGAGGGCTAAAGGGTATGTGTAGGATCATGATGGGCCAAACAGTGGGGATATGATGGGTATTTGTAGGG
Organism: Sequoia sempervirens; assembly: GCA_007258455.2. NCBI lineage: Eukaryota > Viridiplantae > Streptophyta > Pinopsida > Cupressales > Cupressaceae > Sequoia > Sequoia sempervirens. Next base: position 4,531 of record VDFB02003852.1, on the reverse strand, counting down.
TATGTGGCTAATGAATTTTTCTTTACCAAAAATTGATGAAATGAAAAGGGTTTTTAAAGAAAATTCTTAGCTTTCCACCAATATAAATTATGCTTTACTTTGAATTTAATAAATTATTATTATTCATTTTCTATTTCAATTACGACTAAAGTCTTGATTGATAGCTTGATTGAAAAACATCTATAGCTTTCAAATAGTATCACATTTTTTGAATCCAAAACATGTATCACATTCTATGATTCACATACTATAGGATTAAAAAAAAAAAAAGAAAAAATGAATTTCATGAAGTTTCTTGACCAAGTTAAGGTGGTCGTGACATAATGCTTTTTATATATTTTTAAAAGTTGTAATTAAAAATTTATAATTAATTATTTTACTTGAAAAAAATTACAAAAAAAATATCCATCACATCTAGACATGAGTCTTTCTTATGCCTAAAATATTATAAAAAATATTATCATTTTATTGTATAGTGGTCGCATTGCATTAACCATTTCTTTTTTTCCCTAAATTTAAATACTATTGTAATAGCCCTCTCAAATTTTCACCAAATAGATTTTAAAAATAAAAATAAAACTAGTAGTTTAGAAACTATATTCAATTTGCTACAGATTCTATTCTTACATATTTTTGAAATAATATAGATAACTTATTCAAATTTTTACGTCAAGTTGCCTAACTCTGATTTTTTGAATTTTTTGCCACTTAAGGGCCCGCTTTTTCCATGATGATCCTGCCCATACCCTAAAACTTGTTGTTCAGTCACCTTCTTCTTCAATAGATCAAAACTATTCAATGCTCTAGTGCTCCACTTGAACTCTTTTCTATCCCCTCTCATTGTTTCAGTTAAGGGTGAACAAATACTACTAAAGTTTCTAATGAACTTTCTATAAAAATTGGCCAAACCATGGAAATATCTCACCTCAGTAGCAGTTCTTGGGGTAGATGATTCTAGAATAGCCTTCACCTTCTCTGGGTCCATCTTGAGACCTTCTGCTAAGACAACAAACCCCAAGTACACTAACTCCTTCACAAAACTACACTTCTTCAGATTAATCAACAATTTCTCTTCTCTCAAATTCTCAAAAGATCTATCAATATGCATTAAATTCTCATCCAAAGTCTTACTGAAAATCAAAATATCATCTAGATATTCAATAACAAAACTTCCTAGAAACTCTTTCAATACCTCGTTCATGAGCCGCATGAATGTGCTCGGTGCATTGGTTAGCCCAAAGGGCATGACTAACCACTCATAAGGCCCTCTTTGGTCTTGAAGGAAGTCTTCCATTCATCTCCCTCATGAATCTAGATCTAGAGATATCTGCTCTTCAGATTAATCTTTGTGAAATATTATGCTCCACTCAAATAGTCCATCAGGTCATCCATCCTTGGTAGGGGAAATATGTACTTGATAGTTATCTTGTTGATGGCTCAGGAGTATATACACATCCTCCACTCCCCATTATTCTTTGGTGCTAGTACTGTAGGTACTACACATGGGCTCAGACTCTCTCGAATCAAACCCTTCCTCAACAACTCCTGAACTTGTCTATTCAACTCCTCGTTTTCTGCAGGATTCATTATGTGAGTTGCCTTATTTGGAAAACTAGCTCCAGGGATCAAGTCAATCTGATGACTGATCTTCCTCATTGGTGGTAAACCCTCAAGTATGTTATAAAAAATAATCTCCTAAAACTCATCCAATAGTCCAAAAACTTCTACTGGCACCTTCTCACTATCTTCCTTTTCCATTCTAGGAATCAATGCATAACACATACGCTCATGCTTCATGCCTTCTAAAAATTTCCTTCCATCGACAAAACAAATTCTAGCACTACTACATACCTTTTCTTTATCCTTCTTCAGGGGTTTCAACTTATGGTAGACTCCATCCTTCATTAGGGAATAAGTGTTTGCATGGCCATCATGTTCAACTCGCCTATCGAACTGCCATGACCTCCCCAACAACATGTGACATGCATCCATGGGGATACTATCACATAGTACCTCATCATGATAGCTTCCGATCTTGAACTTCACCAAGCACTACTCATTAACAAAAAAATTATGGTCTTTTTGCAACCAGGCAATCCGATATTGATGTGGATTCCTTTCCCTTTTCAGCTTCAACTTCGTAACCATCTCTTCTGACACCAGATTATTGGTGCTCCCACTGTCAATAATGACATCACAACATTTGTCTTCACACTTGCACCTTGTGTAGAATAGATTCTTCCTTTGTTCAGGGTCCTTCTCTTGAGTCACCAAGGCTCTTCTAACCACTAGGGCTTCTCCCCTTTCCGCATCATCTGAATGCTCGGATTGAGCCTCCTCATCTGCATGTGCAACCCTTCCACAACCTTTCAGCCTTCTGTCTGTCCTTCCTTGGTGTTGTGGACATTCATAGGCTCAATGCCCTTCTCACCACAATGGAAACAAGTTCCTCTAAAACCACCTCTTCCAGGTCCTGGCCCAGATCTTCCTCATCCTCTACCTCTTTGATCACCATTGTTTTGATCAAGAGGGTGGTAGAAGTTATCATTCTTTTGGCTTCGACTGGTACCCACATCTTAATTTTTCCTTTCATCCTCATTTCAGCTTCTAGCTAATCTTCCACTACCCCTTCCACTTTGACATCCTCGTCCTTTTTGCTTGTTGTCAAATCTTTTGTTTAGTTTCTCCTCAACTTTCAAAGAAAACCGGTATGCATCCTCAATGGTGGTCATTCTGACCAGGCTTAGCTCCTCTTGAATGATCGGCCATAACCCATTAAAATAACGGGCTACCTTCTCCTTGTTGGCCTCTGCATGACCTGTTTTGATGATCATCTTGTGAAAATATTCTATGTATTCTTTCATAGATCTACTTCCTTCCTTCAACCCTTGCAATTTATTCAATAGATCTAACTCATAGTCCACTAGTATGAACTGCTTCTTCAATTTCTCCACCATGCGATCCCAACTGCTGATCTTTCCTTTTCCTCTTCGATTTCTCTCCAACTAGACCTCTTTCCACCAAATATTGGCATGGCCCTTCATCTTTGTTTTTGTAAACTTAACCTGATCTGGATCCTCTACTTCTTCATACTCAAAATACTCTTCTAGCTCATTGATCCAGTCAATCAACTCTTCCAAGTTCAGACTTTCAGAATAATTGGGAACTTCTATTCTAGCTCTTTTTTCAATCTTTGAAATGGCCCTTATCAGCCGCATCTGATCTTGATCAATCACTTATTCTTCCTCTTCTACATTTGAGTCTTCCACCTCTTCTTCATCTTAGCTTTCTCCTCTCCTTCCCGGGTTTAACCCTCTTCTCATCTATTCCTGCAATGCATCAATTTGTCTCTAGAGGGCTCTAAAACCCTCAGCCACCAATGGATCTCTTCCACCAATGTTTTTGCCACCTCTGGCACCACCACGCTTACCAAGCATAACTCTTGGAGGCATCCTAAAGATCTTGAACCCACAACCATGGTCCTAGTGCAAACTTCCTCATGATCAGTGATCTCTCCACATGCTCAAGAAAACCTGCTCTAATACCCCCGATGACGGAGCAAACCCAAGACACAAAAAATGATGCAAACAACCAAATAAATTTTATTATTGTTTAGAAAGGAAAATCTTACATGCAGAGGATTTCAAATCCTCGAGCTCTGCAATACATGCAAATTATAGAAAACTACATAAACTACAAAAATTCCCTTTTCGCAAGAAGTGAACTCTTTCCCCAAAAAGGCTACCCAAAAATCAGAAACTAGCCCATAAATAGCCCCTTTTTGGTTTGGAGCCAAAAAAATCAGTTAACATATGAGTTTTGGAGGTTTGGCACCAAAATTCACAATTTGAAATTCGAAAAATTGAGTCCTAATTCAAAAATTGGCAATTTTCCAAAAATCTGCCAACTTTCGAAAGCCATAAATTTTGACCTGGGACTCCATTTTTCTAGCCGTTTGCACCATCAAAAATGTTTTAGAGTGAAGAACACACTAAGAACCCACTCCACTAGTTTTGACAATTTTTGGGCCTATATAGGACCGTTTGGTGCCTCAAACTAGACTCAGAAGGTTTTTCAAGGCAAAAAGCAGAAACTGAAACTTGAATAACTTTCAAACCGTGAATGATCTTGACCTGATTCTTTCGCCAAATGCTTATTTTTTCATTTTGAACCTTCCCATAATTTTTTTTCTTCCCACACCTTCACATTCACACCTGCTAAAAATAGCAGTTGAGCAAAAAAAATAGAAAAGCAGTTTTGAAAGTTGGGAACTCTTATTCGATGAAAAGGGTATCCAGAAATGCAAAAACATCTACAAAAAGAAAACAAAAGGAAAATAAATGGAAAGCATATTTTTGGGTGATGCAAGATTTCCCTCACATCACTGGGTGCTCCTCCATCAGTTTGTCTACTAAGAAGTAGATGAGAGTGGAATTTCGTTGCCATCCACAACCACGTAAAGCAACACTCAGTCTCCTCCCTTCCATATTGGAGTCATGAAGCCTCATGGGATCTAGCAAAACCCTTGAGA